>CAHIKZ030005207.1:730000-805000 GCA_903632075.3 Acanthosepion pharaonis | reverse complement strand
ACATTATCTTTCACTCCTACCTGCACAAATTACCAACATAATCCCCTACCTGAAGTGGCGATTGATCCTTGTTAAGGATGAACCTTACTATAAAAGAAATATATATATATATATATATATATATATATATATATATATATATGATTAAGTTAATTAGTAATCTGTATGGATAACTCCAGGGAGGACATAAATCCTGTAAGCTCAATGTAGTAAACAGAGCAAGTGATAGTTAATTAACAAATCTGAAACTTCAGAAAGCTATGGTAATATTTTATATTTCGCAAGACTGATAAAATTTGTTTTCGTTTCATCTGACATTGTGATTTCAAAACAATGAGTGGATTCAAAAATTCTTCTAGGAATCAACCGAAAAATAAAACGAAAAATAAGCATTGATGAAGCAAAACCTAATTTTATCAGTCTCGTGAAATATAAAATATTACCATAGCTTTCTGAAATCTGTGATTTGTTAATTAACTATATATATAATAGCTGGCCACTCATATTTGAGGATACATGTCTACTAGGGCGGCTAACCAATCCCTATTTCAGACTCTCACTCAGGCACATTTGTGTTTGTCCAACACCCAAAGAGCCAACCTGTGGTTTATACTGCAACTATACTGATCAGACTTTAGTTACAGATTCTGGGAGAGAGCATGTTATCTAGAATGATCAACAATCTAAACAACACTAGCACACTCAAACCCTCGGTCATGATGACTTGTGACTTTGTGTTAGTGCAGCTATTGATGACCCCAAGTGTTCCATCTAACCAATTTCATTCACAAAGCTAGAGTCAACCCGTGGTATGGTTTTCAGGCACTTTCCAAAGATGCTGAACACTGGGATCGTCCCCCTCCAGGCCTATAACATCAAGAAGTCTCCTTCCTGACAAATTGACCATGGTGAGATTTGAACCTGGGTCTCATGATCAGAAAGTAAATATTCTAACCACTCAAGGTTATATGCCCATATATATATATATATATATATATATATATATATATATATATATATATATATATATCCGTCTTTTGCAGCTCAGTTCTTAGAACCAACACCCAGACTAATTACACATATTTAATTATAGTGGTGAAAGATTGTGCAGCACCAACCACACTGTTTGGAAGACCCAAATACAGAGAACTGCTTCACAGTAAGCCACAATGTCCCCAAACAACACTACGCAGCTTTTGAATTAAGAGTAGCTCTTTTCTTGGAGTTTTTGCTACCCAGGGCTATAGGACCCAGTCTGTCTTGATATTTACCCATAGCTGAAGGGTGAAGAGTTTGGTTTATACCTTTCCCAAGGATATTAGCATATAAGTGAATGTAATGAACTCCACTTGAATTTGAACTCAGCTCTCCAATTCCTCAATCCAAGCCACTAACCATTACTACACCATGCTTGTTGTTTTCTCTCTCTCTCTCTCTCTATATATATATATATATATATATATATATATATATATATATATATATATATATATATATATATATATATATTGTACAGTAAAACAAATGTGGACACTATAAGAACAATGCTCAATGTAAAATATAAAATATATAAACATGACCAATATGAGAAATATAAAAATTATTATTATATATAATTGATTATTTTGTCCTCTGAACCAGCTGAAGATTGTGAGAATCTGTATAATGAACTTGGAGTCCACATGAAACTTTTAAGTTACAGAAAGGCAATAATATATTAGTATTGTCTTTTTTATATTTCTTTTATTTCTTATATTGATCCAAATATATCTGTATTATTGATATTGATCACTCTTCCCTGATAAATGTAGTTAAGTTTTATATATATATATATATATATAATTGTGTATTTTGGGCAGCGATTCTTCTTTTATCCATGTTTCATTAAAGATGAATTGCAAGGTACTGCAATTAAGCTTTTTATTTAATTTTTCTTGTGTTCATATACGTTTTTTTTTTTCTTTTCTGGATATAACGTGTGTAAAGCTTGTCTGCATCTCCAAGCACTTTTGACCCTTCTTTTAGCCATTATCAAGCATGGCTTTTTTAATTATTTTGAACACTATGTGTAAATTTTCATGTATGTATCTAGAGTTATGGGAATGTTTTTTTTATTTTCCAAACATGGTCAGCACATTGTGACTGTGTTCATATTTGATGTTGAGTGTTGGCACTTTGCTTTTTATTATTAATTCTTCCATTATTCATATAGAGATATATATATATATAATTAAGTATCTTGTCCCTGGAACTGCCTGAAATTGGGATAGTCATATAACAAACTGGGAGTCAACATGAAATTTTCAGTCATGGAAAAGCAGCAATATTTTAGTATTGTTTTTTTTGTTTATTTACATTATTTATATTCAAACAATTGTCCTCATCTTTCCGCCACAAAGTTATATCTTGTCTAGTTCTTATTTTAAGTAATGTTCAGTTATTGCTTACCCTTTTCTACTGAGTCCAAGTACACCCTTGCCTGGGCAGTGTGTACTTGAACTCAGTGGACATAGGCAAGCAATAACTGAGCAGTACTTAAAGTAAGAGATCCCTAGATGGTTATAACGAAGAAAACGGCGAATTACCTCATTAAACCAAGTGACAGCGCATCATGTGTATCCTATGATGGAAAAGAAAATTACATACCAAAAAAAGGGCACATATTCCACATGACATGCTGAAGACAGAATATTTAGATTAAAAACAAGTCCGTCACAGGAATCTCTATAAAAGTATTTTGTTATGCAAAATACTTGGCATCCTTTCCCAGTTGTCAATGAATGAAAAAACTGCTCGGTCGATAAGAGCAATTGGTGTTCTCGAATCGGGAGGAAAACTGATGTATTTTGGCTACAACCTTTGTCGGTGAGTGAGTTATTTTTCTGACTGGTTATGTGCATTGAGATTTGTGAGATAGTACCTGCGAATCAAGCTTTCGGCATTTCTTTCTGTCCCTGATATTCGAGTCCGAACTTACAGTGATTTGTTCTATATGTTGTGGAATTAATCTGCGACAAACATTTCCTTTGCTTTCAGAATGCTTACAATGATGGAATGAGAACTGTCTACCCCTGTAGATTAAATAAAGTGTTCAGTTCAGAATTCCCCGTAGGTTACCTGGATTAGCATACACCTAATAAAAGCCGTACAGCACATCAGCCAAAGTGTGATCACAACCACAAAGATGAAGACAATAGTTTGAATTTAAATAGTGTAAATAATGATATCTCTTCATCCCAGAAATTCAGACTTTTTTTATATTTTCTTATATATATATATATATATATATATATATATATATATATTAAAAGAAGAGGGGGTGCCGCAAACGTTTTTGGTTGTAATGTGGATTTATTGAGAAAAAATATTATACTTTGTTTTACATAATTTCACGACACGTGTTTCTGGTCTGGTCTCGCAACCGTCTTCAGGTGAAAGTGGAGATTTTACATATTATTAAAATAATTAATTTTTCTTCATGTTCAATGTGGAATATTCTCGATATGAGACATTCTGTTTTGTGTGTTGGCAATCCGAATTTTCTTTCTAGAATTGCCAATGAAGAGTTCTGCGTGAAGGGTCATAAAACAATTAAGGTTTGTCCAGCGAGTAGTTATCGGCATTTAATCTTTTTTAATGTTTTAGTGACCTCTATGTGCTCTTGGATCTGTTTCTATTTTGGCGTGTTCCTGTCAGCATGCGTGTATATATGCGTGCGTATATTTCCTACTACGAGGAATTCGTAAACTTGTTTGTACTTATACACGCATACACACACATACGCACATACACACTATCCCACCACAAGTAGTCAGTACACACACACATATACACACATATTTCCCAAGCTACATGGAACCAGTACACACACATACACACACACACACATCACACACACACACACACACACACGTATTTTCTTAAGTTGTCAACATCCTGCATATACATACATAAATGTATGTATGTGTACATACACATATATATATCTCCTCGTGTCTCCCGTATATGAGTGTGCGTCCATGTATGTGAGCGATCATTGTATTTGGTCACCCTGTGTGCAGACAACAGAAAACTTTTTGTATCACAACACATTTTCAAATGTAACCAGGGTAAGTTTAATATCATGCCGATATATCAAACAGACAATTACTCGTATCTACAAATACAGGAAAAAACTTTATAGACAAATTCAAACCCGAACTGAATAGATCGTAAACCCCCCACAAAAAAAAAAAAAACATGCACACAGGGTGACCAAATACAATGATCGCTCACATACATGGACGCACACTCATATACGGGAGACACGAGGAGATATATATATGTGTATGTACACATACATACATTTATGTATGTATATGCGGATGTTGACAACTTAAGAAGCATGTGTGTGTGTGTGTGTGTGTGTATGTATGTGTGTGTGTGTATGTGTGTGTACTGGTTCCATGTAGCTTGGGAAATATGTGTGTATATGTGTGTGTGTACTGACTACTTGTGGTGGGATAGTGTGTATGTGCGTATGTGTGTGTATGCGTGTATAAGTACAAACAAGTTTACGAATTCCTCGTAGTAAGGAAATATACGCACGCATATATACACGCATGCTAACAGGAACACGCCAAAATAGAAACAGATCCAAGAGCACATAGAGGTCACTAAAACATTAAAAGATTAAATGCCGATAACTACTCGCTGGACAAACCTTAATTGTTTTATGACCCTTCACGCAGAACTCTTCATTGACAATTCTAGAAAGAAAATTCGGATTGCCAACACACAAACAGAATGTCTCATATCGAGAATATTCCACATTGAACATGAAGAAAAATTAATTATTTTTAATAATATGTAAAAATCTCCACTTTCACCTGAAGACGGTTGCGAGACCAGACCAGAAACACGTGTCGTGAAATTATGTAAAACAAAGTATAATATTTTTCTCAATAAATCCACATTACAACCAAAAACGTTTATGCACCCTCTTCTTTTAATATACATACTTTTCTCTCGTTGGAACCACTACAACATATTTCTTTTATATATATATATATATATATATATATATATATATATATATATATATAATATGTGGTGCAGTTCAATTTATATTACAATGAATAATTCCTACAAAAGTAAAGTAAAATGCCTGAAGATGATTGAATGTACAGTCAAAAGTACCCGTGCATTTAAGAAAGACTTTATACAGCTTATAATTTTTAATAACAAGGATCATAACATTCATTAAGTGATTAGTAGGTTAATGCATCTTTAAAATTTTGTTAGTGAAGGGATTTTGCCATTTTATATCATTAAGTTTACTAATTTACTTTTTGTATGAGTGATTCATTGTAATATAAATTGAACTGCACCACATATTTGATTTAAAAGAACTGATCCAACATGCAAATTTTCGGGATGGCAACTGAGACATTACTCTATATGTTGAACTGTTTAATTCATGCCACATTGACTGATAAACTCCTAAAACAAAAAATTTTCAAATTGCCATATTAGTAAAAAATGCACTCAAATTTTCAAAAAAAATTCAACCTTAGCATTGTTACTGCACTCTCCACATGTTTGTATCCATGATCAATAACACATTTAAAATAAAAAAACAACATATGTCAATTCACATTTTTTTTTTCATCTTGGATGCTACCTGAATTTTACCAAAGTAAAATAATTTTCATGCCTGAAGATGACTGAATGTACAGTCGAAAGTACTCGCGTATTTAACAAAGACCTTATACAGCTTATAATTTTTAAAAACAAGGATCATAAAATTCATTGAGTGATTAGTAGGTTAATACATCTTTAAAATTTTGTTAGTGAAGAAATTACATCATTTTATATAATTAACTTTACTAATTTACTTTTTGTATGAGTGATTTATTGTAATATATACATATATATATATTTGGATGTTTGTATGCCATATGTTTATTGGTGTGAAAAGTGGGATGAGTAAACAGAGTTTAATCTCAGCCACACAAATGACTTTCTGAAAGCTATGAAGCCATTTCTTCTCATCCCAGCTATGAGTTAAATAGTTAAGGAGACTGGGCATCTCTAACCATCTTTCACGAGTCTGTTAAAAGGACAACTATGAATTCCAAACCATAAAATTCACTTGCTACTGTATCACAGTAGCACCACAGAGTGTGCCAAAGCTGTATGCATATGTGCAGGATGCGATGAATGAATTGCCACCTAGATTACGCAAAAATGAAAATAACACTGACATCTCATTTTAACAGAGAAATTTACTTAAATTATACAAAAAATATCTTGAAATAATAAGAGTAGACTTATGCAATAAAATCACCATTGGCTTCAATTATGGACTCCAGATGACTTTGGAATCTTTGTCAACTCTTCTGGATGATATCCTTGTTTAAGTTGGTGAATGCTGCCATAATCCTTGCCTTTAGTTCATTACAAAGAGTTTTGTTGGTCTCTCACTTAACTGCACCCCGCACATAATAATGCAGCTTGAGGAGTTAGGTGGTGAGATGTAAGGGGTGATGTGGGCGTAGAAATTGACTGACAGCCATTACTGGATTCTCCTGCTTGTGTGGCATGGTGTAGAGTCCTGTTGCCAGACATAGGGTCTTCCAGCTGCCACCTACCAAACTCAGGGCAGTACTACCTCCTCAAGGATGTAGGCCTCTGTGTTGAGTCTGAGGTCCTCAATAACAAATTCAGGAATTCTTTTGTTATCAGAATGACCGGTGAGTTTTCTGAGCTGCTACTTTCATAATCACCATTAGACTCATTCAACTCTTTACGAATCTCATGTACTGTCCTCAGATTGACACCCAAACCCTCTGAAATGTTTGTATTGGAGTTTCCAGCATGAATGCCAAGCAGAACAGCATGCCATTTCCAAATTTCTGGCAGAGTAAATTGTGTCAAGGTGCTCTTTTTCTCATAGACAGTGTCCAACTGACCCTATGATACTGTGCAGTTAACAAAATCAAAAACAATGCACATATACAAAATTAAAAATATAAAATGCCAACAATTTAGCCATTGTACTTCCTGTACTTATATATTTATGTGCGTAAATTGAGGCTTGAATCAAAATATTCCAGCACTACTTTTTTCACAATGTTAGAAGTTTGAACTCTATTACTTGTACATGCACATTTTAAAGAACTGCTTTTAGAAATATACCCTCAGCAGAGTCCTGTTGCCAGACATAGGGTCTTCCAACAGCCATTCTCTTGACCCAGGACAGCACTACCTCCTCAAAGCACTTGATATAGGCTTCCATGTTGAGTCTGAGGCCCTCACTAACAAATTCAGGGGTTCTTTTCTTAGCAGAATGATCAGAGTGAGTTTTCTGAGCTGCTGTACCTTTAGAATCACCATCAGACTCATCCAACTCTTTCCGAATCTCATGCCCTATCCTCAGATTGACACCCAAATCCTTTGAAATGTTTGCATTGGGGTTTCTGACACAAATGCCAAGCAGTACAGCATTCTATTTCCAAATTTCTGGCAGTGAATTGCATCATGATTCTCTTTTTCTCACAGACGGTATGCAACTGACCCTACAATTCTGTGCAGTTGACAAAATCAAAAACAATGTGCATGGGTAAAATTAAAAATATAAAATGATGATAATTTACCCATCACACCTAGTGTATTCAGGTATAATTAGTGAGTGTATTTTTGTGTTTTTGTTTGTTTCCAGCTCCACACTAAGTAGTTGTAGAAACTACTTGGCCTGACTTCATAAAATCTTGCTTGGGTCAGAACCTCTTCAGCACCCCATCAATTATATCATAAATAAGATGAATAAAGTGCATATAAATGTATCAATGTATGTATCCATATCCAGCTTCATAAATGATGGATAAAGAAAATTATATTTGTGTGCGTGGACATATGTATATATTGTTATAAAATTCACTACTCTAAAATACATTAAGTTGAATATATATCTAAGTCAGATATTACAGACAGAAAACACAAAATAAAAACCTAAAAAGATATGCCTCATCAGTCATTTTTAATGAAGCATACATTAGAGAGAGATTGTTGTCCAAATACACAAATTGATATATTTGTAGTATGTCATACAGATTACAAGCACTGGTGGGACTGGCTAGGATGTCAGATGATGAAGTGAGCCCCCTATATCAAATAAAAATAGAATAAAAAAACAAATAAAGGTAACTGTTTTAGTAATAAAAAATAATAAAACCTTTGTAAAGTCATCTACACATGATCAGTTACTCAACATGAGAGTGTATTTTCAAAACTAAAGATCATAAAGACAAAGTTAAGAAATTCACTGTCTGAGGAGAATTTGAAATCATACATGAAAAAGGAATTGCTATAGATGAATTGAATGCAGAAGTAATTAACAGATTCAAACATTTACTTAGTTGATACAAATGACTGTTCTTATACAGCAAACAGCATGCAATGCTCTATTGTGCTTTTGAATTATCTGTTCATGTTTAAATTGTACAGAAAACAATTTAAAAATATCAACCAACTACTAAAATTTAAAGTAAGTAAATAAAAATTCAATTATAACATTCTATCTTTACATTTGGTATCTGGTATTGTAAATACTAATAAATATACATTTTTCTACAAACATTTTAATTGTATCCTTTTTTCCATATGTATCTAGTAAAAAAATAAATAATCGTAAGAAAAATAAATTACATATATCTAAAAAAAATAGTGAATACATATAAATCAAATTATAACTTATGATAATATTTTTTATGTGTTAAGGAAAATATATGATTAAATTGAAATTTATAACTAAAACTTTAATAAGATATATAGTGGTGGGCTGGCCAGGGTGCCCCACCTATATCAAATAAAAATCCAATAAAGAAACAAAGACAGATAACTGCTTTAGTAATAAAAAGTAGCAAGAATTTTATAAAGTTATAAGCACACTAGCAGTTACTCAAGTCCAATGTTAGAGATATTTTCAAAGCTAAAGATCATAAAACAAGGTTAAGAAATTTTCTATCTGAGGAGAATTTGGAATCATACATATTACCACTGAAATGAAATTGTTAGGTGAATTGGATGCAGAAGCAATTATTGGCAGATTTGAACAACCATCCAGTGAACACAAATGATTCCTGTTGACACAGTAGACTGCATGCAATGCTTTATTATGCTTTTGAATTATCTGTTAATGTGTAAATTAAAAATATGAACCAATTACTTTTCAAAAATAAATAAATTATAACATTCTGTATTTAAATTTGGTATCTACTGCCAGTAATATGTACAGAACATTTACATTAATTAGTAAGAAATACACATATTTTTCTACAAACATTTTAATTGTACCCTTTTCCCATATGTATTTTTCAAAATTTTAATTAATTTTTATGAAAATGAAATGATAGCACATTGTAGTTGGGTCCCACTTTGGTTCCTGACAACCAATATTTTTAGATCCAGCCCATCAGTGATTACAAGTTCTCCATGCAACATTGACTATTAAATTCCTAATAGAAATTATTGTTCTCTTGGTTTTATTTTGTTAGAAAACTTTAATCTATGCCATTCAATGACAAGAAAGGAAAGAAAACAAAATGTTTTACATTTTTGGAGTACATGTCAGATATGTTTGAATAGTGTAATAGTTATTCTCACAGAAAACAAAATCAGCAAGCCATGTGTAGTGAAAGAGATAATCAGCTACCTCAAAAAAGAGTTTGTATTTTGTGTGCAATCTGCCAAAGAAAAATTACCAAAAAGTAGTTAGCAAAAAAAAAAAAAAAATCTACTTTAAGGACGAGAATCTATGCTAATGTTCTTCCCTCCCCTGAATGGTGTGACTAATCAGAAAGATCTCTCGGTGAACAAAAGCCGTTGTTCTTCGCTTATAAAGGCAGGAGATTTTCTCAGTTTGGGAGACGGACATGCACTTTTGCTGGTGAGAAGTGAAGGTTGGACGTGTAACCCCATTTTGTCATTTCTACGCTGCTTGTTGGACTGTTACGACGGGCTATCATATGAACTGTGATTTGGCTACAAGTGTTGCAGTCGAGAGACAGAAGAAATCTATTACCATTATAAGTTGACAGTCTTTTCTTTTCTTTACAACCACACCATGTTCAAATTCAAGACTAATCTGTTGCATTCACTTTTGCATTTGGGAATGGTATGATTGTAACCATTCTCCACTTAGATCTGGCTTGAATTGCAAGACAGATGGCATTCATTTTAAGAGAAGAAAAATTCTGAATTCCAAAATCATGGTAAAAAAACAAGAGGTGACCAATTTACTATTGTCCTAAGAAGGCTTGTTTATTCACAAATATTTGGGTTGATTTTGTTTAGTAGTATATCAACCTCTATGTGTTATTCAATACCAAAATCTAAATATTTTTAACATAATTTTATGGCTTCATCTACAGATAAAAAGTATTGTGGTTCATTTTTCTATAAAATATATTATTGGTACTTCTACTATAAAATGTTTTGTTGGTCATTTTACTTTTAAAATGTATTGTTCTTAATTTTATTGTAAATATATATTGTTGGAATTTTCTTTTACATAAAAATGTGTTTTTATACTTTCATAATGTTTTGTTTGGAGGTTCACTATTTGCTCATAGTTGGGACCCTAACAGGTGCTACCACCCCAGGGTCAGGGATAACCTGAGAATAACAGTAATTTACAGGTAGTTCCATGTGCTTCAAAACCTCTAATCTCTCAATCAGAGGCCTTGCGGCTGGATATAGTTTATCATCATACCCAGGAATAATTCACAAATAATAAAGAAAAGTAATTTGTGAAGAGCCATGATCACCTGAATCCTAAAGGAATAAGGCATTTTTTATGAGGACACTGATAAACATAAGAGTTGAAGTAATGGCGGCAAGAATAAAAGAATTTCTGTTACAAAAAATGTATTTTTGTGAATAATTTGCTGATGCTCCTTCTTTTTTTGTGCATGTCCCTACAACACATTTTTCTATCTTTTGTAGTTCTTAATAACTTTTTGCTACCAATTCCTATCTACCTTTCTGTTATCTGTTCCCACAAGCTTGTCATGTAGGTGGTCTGCTGCCCCCACTGTTCCTTTTGCCTTCAATATATCCTGTGAGTATCAAATTCTCCAAGCCCTCCTTTTTTATTATGTGACCAAGAAATTGCTTTCTAATTCTGATTATAATTTTCAATTTTGTTTCCATTTTTCTTAAGACTTCTTATAAATCCATGAAATGGACAAATCTCTATTTAATGTAAAAAAAACATTTTCTTTATTTGTGTTATTGAAGTAGATTAATTATTCTGTATCATTCCAACCAAGTTAAATACAATACTCAGTATGCTGCTACTAAATTTCAAAGACATGTCACAGTTTTTCATAGTCTGGCATATAAGATGGATTTCTACTGAAAAAAAAATGAGAAATAATATCAGAAATTATAATACTACTACCTTAAATAAAAAAAAAGTAATGAATTGTAGTAAGTACAAAATAATAATAACTCCCTTCACACCCACTCCCTTCAAATTTGAAGGACTGAAGAAAAAGAAAGAAAGGAATTTGCGAGCCTATGTGAAATTGTTTTTGGACCAATGAAAACCTTGCCATCACAGAAATTAGTCAGTAGGCCAAGAAAGAAAAGAAAGTAGAAAGCCTATGCAAAATTCTTTTTGATATAAAATAAAGAGAAAAATTAAATTAATAAGAGAAGAGGTTCTGAAGTCATGTGAAAAGTTTTTGTTTCAGTTCCATGCAAACTGTGTTAAAGTTCTTGCCAATGTAAAATTATTCACCAATTATGGCACTTCAAAGAATTTTCTTTCAACAATCCAAGAAAGCTAAGTATTTTAAACTATCTTCATCTACTTTTAAATGTATGCAACCATATATCCATTCTGTGAACAATGAAATCTCTTACCTTTGTCTTAAACATTTTTTAATATTATTTTGTGTCAGGTTTGGTTTGGTTTGTTTTGATTTGTTTCACGGCATATCAACCACAATGGGTTATTTAATGCCCACAAAATTTCCTTTTTTTTTCAAAAAAGTATAGCTGGTAATATTTTTTTCAAAAATGTATAGTTTGGTTTGTTTTGTTTTGTGGCATATTAACCACAATGGGTTATTTAATACTGACGAGATTTTTATTTCTGGTAATATTTTCTTTTTTCAAATATTTATTGCTGATACTAATTTTTTTTTAAAGTATTTCTGGTATTAAAATCTATTTTTGCACTTTCATAGTATTTTGAGTCAGGTTGTGGGGTTAACTATTTGCCCATAGTTGGGACCCTAACAGGTGCTACCACCGTGATCAAAGGCCTTGCTGTTGGACGTAGTTTATCACCTTACCCAGAATGCAGATACAGTTTATCGTCATACCTAGGACGCTATTTTGTGTCAGATCATTTAATCTGTTGTAGAAACATTTCCTCTTCATGATGTTAAAATTACAGATATTAATGGACTAAAGAACTACTGACATTACTTCAAGCATGTAAATTTGTGAATAAATTCTGTATCGTATATTGTTAAAATTATTCATGTGTTTCCTTGTCATTAACATCATTCATTGTCTTCATGTCGGTAAATCAATTGTTCATTTTAACCTCCTCACCCAACTCTAATATAGAACTTATAAAGGGTTAATCAAAATTATATTAACACTTAAATGATAGAAATCGTTTATTTATAAAACATAAATCATATGTGTAAGATAATTTAACTTGTTAACATAATTTTCACTAACCCTGTATTGGTTGCAATATACTTTCTGATTTCAATTGAATAAACTTTAAGGATGAAAATTCTTTCTTGACCACAAGAAGAGTCAAATATACCTAATCTTTAAAACTCACTCACATACACAGAAAATAAAAATGAAAAAAATCTAAAAATATAAGAAAAACTGCTTTGATATTTTTTGTTTCTGGCCTTATTGTAAATTTTTAGTCCTATGTGGATGGATTTTGCAAACTTTTGCCAGTCATTATAGCTACAAAGAAAAATTAGCTCAAGTGTAAACAAAACTTATGGTTCCCTGAAGGAAAAGGCAAACAAGACACAAAGCGGATTTTATAAATAGTTATAGAAAAGACCAAAGGGAGCAATGTTGAAACTGGGGTAAAACAAAAACAAAATTTTTCAGCCAAAAAAATAAAAAAAAAAAGAGGAAAATACTTGGAAACGTATGAAAGAGAGAAAATGTTTGTATGTCTGCCTAAGATGAAGTTCAGCTATCTTTGCCCAAAGTCAATTTTGGTATTCCCCTACCCCAACAAAAATAAACAAACAAGCCAAAAATGTGGAGGTAAAATATATGGAAAAAATAAAACCTAACAAAGCAAAAAAAAAAAACCAACTATTTTGAAACTTCCATTTTTATTTTTATTATTACTTTCATTATTTATTCTTATTATGCTTATTATAACTCATATTATTACTCTCATTATTACTTACATTATTATCCTTATTATTACTTATAATGGAAAAGCATTATTGATTACACTGTTATTTACCATTAGTCTTATTATATTAATGCTCTTGTTATTACTTATTATTATTACTCTTATTAAATTTTTATTACTACTTCTAAGTTATTACTCTTATTACTCTTTATATTATTACTTACAAATGTTTATCAATCTAACATGTTTCACTTTTATTAAAGCTTATCTTTATCTTATTTTCTGATGAAACTTTAATAAAAGTGAAACATGTTAGATTGATAGACATTTCCTATTTGTTATCCTATCATTCTGTCAGATTCTGATCAATATTTGATTTGCATTTGATCCCATCTCATTATTACTTACCAATACTCATATTATTACTTATCATTATTTGTATTATTATTTCCCATTACTCTTATTATTACTTATTACTCTAATTATTATTTGTATTATTACTTAAATCTTCATTTTATTTCTCTTATTATAACTTACAAAAAGATTCTCAAAATATAAAACAGTTAATCCCAGTGATAGACAAATGAAAAATTTGCCCAGTATCTTATATTTGAACAGAAAATTTCATCCAAAATATTTTAATTTAAATAATCTGGAGTTAGGAGAGGGGACAAATTTTATTAGTGCAGATTGGTGAGCTTAGTATTAGATTTTTTAGGGAAATCTCTTAAAGTCTGCAGTTTTTTCTGCCAATTCGCTGTTTGTTTTCACTTCCCAATCTATGTTGAAATCCATTTGTAAAGATGTTCTGCCTTCACCCAATCAGTGATTTCAGATTTTAAATGTTAGTGTGATGCTGAATATATTGACAGAACTAATTAGAGGTTGGAGTAGAGAGTTAATCAATGTGTACTAGCTAAGATCTACAGAGGACAGTATGAAAATTTGTATATGCTTGTTAATACTTCCAGCTCTACAATTGCAAAACATGTAATAATTAGTCCAATTTGTCCCTCATCTTTTACCAGGGATTCTTTCACCATAATCAGCAAAGCACATTCAGATTACCATTTGAAAGTGCTTCAGACTCTATCTATATAAAGTCTAAACAGCCTTCTCTCTGTATGCAGAATAAATGGTTGCCGGTACTAAATGTATTCTGTTTGTGATCTATACAGCCAATTCCATCATAGTATTATTTTTCTCTCCTCTTTTTTAGTAGTTGTGCACATACTTATAGTCTTTGATTGAGCTCTGAAGAGTGAGGAGAAATAACCAGTTATCCCTGTTTTGCTTATTCTTGCCTGTCTTCTACTTTCATTTTAATATATTTGTACACACATACACACACACACATATATATACGTTTAGAATATCTGTTTTTAAAGTCCTAATATTTGAATTTATTAGAGATTATATTAAATGTTATATAATTCTGTATATACAGTTGTCTCATGTTATAATTCTAGATTACACACACACACACACACACACACACACAAAATAATTCCTAATATGACATGGGGATGTGCAAATAACATGACAGCAGGACAGAAAGTGAAACCAAGAAGCTGAGTTCAAACTCTGAGTTTAGTTCATTCACTTTTGTACAAATAACTTTCTTCCAACATATTATGGATTAAATAACAGGGTAGACTGGGTTCTCTAGCCTTGGGCAGGACTACACTGAATTTAAAAATATAGGTGAGACAATGGAACACCACTCTGTTATCTTTTCCAAGAAGTCACAGAAATTCACAGATAATAAAGAAAAAGAATCTCGAGAGAGCCACGATCATCACCATCAAGCAGACACTAACCATGTACCAATCCTGATGAGTGGGCATACCATCAAAAAAGTTCCTTGTCTTGAATGCCTACTATAGCTAAGACTCACTCCCAATCTCAAATGTTATGCATATATATGTAACATTGGAAAAGTTGCAGTTCATTTTATCAATCCAGAAAATACCTAACTCCTACTATATTCTATCTTTATAAGAATCAGATCAGACCAAAAATGGAATATTGCTGCCTTGTCTGGGCTGGTGCTGTCTGATTCTCTCTGTCCAGCCTTGACAGAGTTCAAAAGACCTTACACGGCCTTGTGGGTGATGAATTATTCTCCATCCTGCAATCTTTATTCCACAGATAACACACTGCCTGCCTTTCACTACTATATTGCTATTACTATGGAAGATGTTTGGATGAGTTGCATTCCTTAGTGCTACCCACTCAGATCTTCACTGCTATACCTGCCATGCCATTTTCATGGTGGCAAAACATTCCCAATCCCTTTGATAAAAAGCAAGTTCCACTCAGACAGCTTTTTCCCCTGAGTTGTTACTTTGTGGAGCAAACTCCCAAGAGAATGGTTCCCTGAAAACTACAGTCTTTATCTCTTAATGTCTAGAGTTAACCAATATCTATCCTGCTCATCCTCATAGTTCTCTCTTACTTCTCCTATCACCCTCCCATATAATATCATTCAGTAACCCTTGAATGGCCTTTGGACCTTTTATTCAGTGATCTATCGGTATAAAAAGAGAAAATCACTTCTCTCCTAAAGATATTGCATATACCCCTTCATAATAACTGATAGATGCATTAAAAATATATATATATATATATATATATATATAAATAAAAGGGAACATTGAAATCAACATTCAGAGGCAACAGGCTGTTTCATGCTGGACGCAATTGTCAGGTGGCCTGATGATTATATCTAGCATGAAACATCCTGTTGCCTCTGAGGGTTGACTTCAATGTCCACTTTTATATTTATATTTACATCCGCTTTATCCCTGATATTGAGCACTTTATCCAATAAATAAAGCACACCTTAAAACTATATATATATATATATAATAAAAAAGTTAATGGTCAGAGTTGAGTTGGACTGGGAAACAGTAGTATTAAAAAGTGCTCAATATACATATAAAAATTTAATATGTATATCTTTTAAGTATAAAAAATTAGGAGATCAGCCAATTCTGCTACGTTGGTTTCAACTTTTTGGTATCTTCAGTTGATTTATTTAAAATTAAATAAATGCACAATGTGAAGTGTGATAGAAGAGGGTGAAAAACAAGGGTATTAGAGATGTATTGATGGGGGTGTTAAATAAAATGTACATACTTTCTTTTCATCCTGGTTCATATGAACTCAAGAGGAACTTTTTAGTGTGTATGCAACAAGTCATAATTTCTGAACTTCTTATTCAAAAGTTTGTTTTTTTTTAATGAGAAATCAAAGATTATGACTCATTGCAGTAAGATGCAAGGAGTTACTGAGTATAAAATAGAATGCAAAAACGTTAGGGTGGAGAAAGGACAATAAAAGAACAGGTTTCAAAAAGACAGACATGGTGATTGACACTGCACTTAAATTTTAGAAGATCATAGTTAACAGGAACTGCTGGGTGAAAACTGGCATCTACTGTGGTTAAATAAGAGCAATTTAATTTTGAAACCAAGTTTATTTTTTAAAGCTAGAATAAAAGGTTATTTTCCATAAGATGGGTGAAAATATTAATTAGTCAATAATACACACACAGATAACTGCTCTTTAAGGTGATACTGAGTCTGTATATTTAATTTGGTAGCTGGACACACACACAAATATTTGAATAAATAAATATTAAACATTTGTTCAAATAATTCTATTTAATAGTCTTCTTTTAAATTTACTTTGTTGTTTTAATATTCATTTTTAAAGTTATGCTTTTATTTACTATAGATGTGAAAATAAATTCAAGAGAACAGGAATTTTAAAAATGCATACATGTTTTGCATTTAGCAGAATAAAACAGTTAAAATGAATGGTAATCCTAATCTGGAATAAGAATTTTTACCCTTCATTTTTACTTTTTTATTCTGAGAATTCTGAATGCATTTGAATTTCAAAATATCTTTGTAAATACAAATCATATGATGATAATTTAAAAAAAAAAAAGGCTGGCTTGGGTGATAATGAATCTGTATACATATTTGTCATGAACTATTGTAGTTTTTTAGTTTTAACCAGATGCACATACAAACAAATGCCCTTTATATATGTAGAGATAATAAAAACATAGACCACCAAATAAGTTACTGTAAATATTTTTCATGAAAATAAATATTATATGCTGAAATTTTTATCATATAATTCTATTGCAAAAATCTTAAAAACATTGACTGGATAATATCAATTTTATTGTGAAAATATTGACCTGCATAATAAAAAATGGCAAGGTATATATATTAGAGTCAAGCCAATTAATCAGTTAATAAAAGGCTATTAATGACTTTAGTATTTACTGATTGTTTTTTTTTTAATTAGTTTTGATATTCAGTCATCTTCTTTCATTACATCACAAAATTCTGTCAATGGTCAAAGAATCATCATTTACTTTAGACATAGTAATATAATGAATTTAAACAATATTCAGATAGTTTTACATTTTTTTTCATCAATCTTTATTGAGAGTAATTAAATTAGTGATTATCAGCCAATTAACTGGTGCAACCCTAGAAAATATATATATATATATTTGAATAAATTCAATATTCAATAAATATTATTGAAAAGTAATCTGTATGGAAAGAGCATTTAATATCAACAAATTGACAAAACAAATAACTTCAAGTTGCAACTAAAAATTTTATATAACACATACATCATCAGGTTATATATATAATTATTTATTCGAAAATTATAACATAAATGTTATAAAATCACTACAAAAATAGCCATTTTGTTTCAACATTTCTGGTGTCTTATCAAATGATAGTGTTGAATATATATATATATATATATTGTTTTAAAAATGATGGAGTGCATTCTTTTTCTTTAAAAGGAAGCTTTTTTCATCCAACACTTCTGCAGATAGAAGCTGTGAAAAAACAAACAAACTAAAAAATAATCATAAATGTTGAAACGGAAAAAGTGGATGTCGGGAAAGTAAGGAGCCACAATGAAAATAAATTCATTACTAAAACAATAAATTGATGTAAATAAGAAGCTATTGAGTATAAAACAGAAAAAAATTGTAATTATGACCTCACCCCATGAAACACAGAGAATGAAGAAAATTCTCCTTCTGCCTGCACAAATCAGTTAATGAAGATTTTTTACAACAAATCTTTCTGGAGAAGTATTGAAAAGAAAAGGTTCCTTTTAAAGGAAAAAACATTGCAATCTGTCATTTTTAAGACAATATTTAAATTCTGTGGTAGAAAATTTTTTCAAATATATATATATATATATATATATAGACATATATTTCTTTGAATCTAAAAGCCTGTATCTATGAGCATAAAAGGGATCTATGTTTGGACAATCTGTTAAACTCACTTGTAATACACAGGAACAAGATTGACCATCAATTTAAATTTAAAAGTACCACCCAAATTAAAAAGAACATAACTCAAGGGAGTTTTGATAAATGCTTTACCAACTATAAACACACATCACAAGCATCATAACACCAACCTTTTTTGAAAACATTCTTAAAGAATCTAAAACAAATGGGGTTTACATAAAAACATTTCCTAATCAGCATTACCAAACATGATGTCTACTCAACACAAACATGCACACACTTATGAATATATATTATCATCTGAATCACAAATAGACAATCTAGGATTATGATATATGTATATACATAAAGTGATATTTACATTTTTACAGTAACTGGAATCTGTTAATTTTTGGAGCTTTGAAAGTATGCATTGTCTCTCCTTGAATTTGGAATGCCATAAATTGCACTAACATTGTTTAACAAATCAAATGCATGTGAATCCTGGTTAACTAATGAAAATCAAACAATACAAAAATAAAAATAGCACAATTTCTTTCTTCTCCATATCTTTCTCTGATGAAGCTTTCATAAAAGGGAAACATGTTATATTGTAAACATTTCTTTTTTAATCTTTCTCCTATCAATGTGTTGCTGTATTTAATACCAATTCATACATATATATATATATATATATATATATATATATATATATATATATAGTAATGATACAATATGGTAATCTGTATGGAATTTCCAGGAGGATATAGATCCGAGGAGAGCTCTCTGTCCAAAAACAGAGCAAAATTATTATTAATTAAAGAATATCAAACACTTAAAATCCATAGGCAATAATTTTTATTTCATGAGAGCTCTACAAACAGTAACTCTCAATTTTCAAGACCTACAAACAAATCCAAATTTGTTTGTAGTTCTTGAAGATTGGGAGTTGCTGTTTGTAGGGTTCTCATGAAATAAAAATTATTGCCTATGGGATTTTAGGTGTTTGATATTCTTAATTAATATATATATATATATATATATATATAAATATATATGTATATAATTACTATATATACTTTATTCAGTGGATACATGTGTTTGATTAGATTTCTCTGTTTTTAAATAGTATATTTTCATCTAGCAGCTATTTAATACAGTTTATATATATATATATATATATATATATGCTGTAGAAATTTCTACTCTGTCTTTCTGATGTTAAGTTTAAGTATCCTTTTTGTTTCTATTTTCTCCAAATCACAGTTGTCGTGCACATGCTCAGTCCATGGTATCCTCAGCATCTTTCTATAGAACCACATTCCTGTTGCCCCAAGTCTCTTCTTCATCTGCAAGATTTTCCAGCATTCACTGCTACATACGTTGACTGATATTGCATAACAGTTCAGTATTCTTTTTTGTTTCTTATAGAATTTTCTTATTTTTTAATACTTTGCTTAGATTTTAGAATACATCTTTTACGATCTCAATGTGCCTTCAGATTTCAGTGTCATAATAATTTTCATCCTATGTTAAAACACTTCTCAGATATTTAAATTATTGTACTTGTTTGATTTTGGTATCTTCAATTTCTAATCTGTATGTCAGTTTGTTCCTTTATTCTCATATCCTTCCCAAGTATGTCAAAGTTACCTCGTAATTTCAACAGTTCTTTATCAAATGCTTTTGTATAATCTATAAAATGTAGGTAGACATCCTTTTACTTTTGCATTGCTGTTTCTGATATTATTCGGAGCATAAATATCACATTCCTTGTTCCAGTGTCTTTAACAAACCTACACTGTTCTTTTCTTATTTCTGGTTTAATTTTGCTGTGCACTTTATTCATCAGAATTCTGATAAGGTTTTGTCATATGGCTCATTAGGATGGTTGTCCAATGAGGTTCATATTCATTTACAGCTGGCTTTTAGTCAGTGTTATGATTGACTTAAGCTTTCCATTAAGTGTGTGAAAATATTCCCAGCACACTATTTTGAAAAGACAGCAAAAACCACAGGATTTGCATAGTAGCTTCTTCTGCACTGTTTTTATTGATTGATCATATATATATATATATATATATATATATATATATATATATTCTTAATCAATTTCACCTCAAGCAAGGCAGTAAAACGACTAAGGCACAAGGGTTACTGGATGTGGAAGAAGTAGAAAACAGAAAAATTACTAATGAACAGGAAGAGAAAAGAGTAATCAAAAGGACAGTAAATAGCATTTGACATTGCATTTAAATTTTTTGAGATTAAAGTTACCTGGAAAGCATGGAGTGGGAAGGAAGTTCCACAAATGAGCAGTGTTAGCATAGAATTTATGGCTATATCTGACCAGCTCAACTGTAAACTGATAAGATACAGTCTAGTACTGTGCTTAAATTCAAAAAGTCTTGGTACCATAGTAAAGAGCTCATCCAAAAAATTATCATGAAAATAATTATAAAAATGACACAGGGAGGTGATAGGAAATTGACTGAAGCCAAGTTACCAGATATCTATCTATCTATCTATCTATCTATCTATATATATATATATATATATATATATATATATATATATGTGTGTGTGTGTGTGATAGATATGGAAAGATCTAATATAAGTAAAGATGCAAATAAACATATTTAGATGCATATATCTGCTTGTAACTTAAAAATTTTATATTCAAAATTCAATGCGCATGAACATATGTTAACAGACATATACAGATGCATTTACCTAGAGAGAAAAAAGAGACATATTGAGAGTAGAGTGTAAGTGAAAAATTATCTCTCTTTCTCTTTCTATATATATATATATATATATATATATATATATATATGAAATGCCAATATATATTTTTATATATCAAGAACATTCTTTGAAATACATCACAAAAAACTTTTTCCACTTTTTTTCATACATTTATATATATATATATATATATATATTTATATATATATGGCATGATCAATCCTTTCTGACTTCATTGTACTAAAGTGATGTTTATATTTATGTGACTACACATGTGCATGAAGAAGAGGGTATGCTGAGAATAAATATATATATATATATATATATATATATATATATATATATATATACACACAGACATAAACATATATAGATATGTAGAAAAGCTAGTATATATATTCTAATGTTTATATAACATTTTTCCTTTTCAATATTCTTTGTATTTTAAAGTAGCAAAACTGCAAAATCCGTTCAAATTATATATATTTATAAATACATGAACATACACATGTATACATACATCTATAAGAATATCTATAGATACATATATTAAAACACTAAAATTATATAAAAACATAAACATATTTATATATATATATATATATATATATATATATATATATATATATAAAATAAACTAATCATATACAATTGCATATCTGGGTGTATGTGGCTATTTTTGTTGATATCAAAGTATGTTTCAAGTTTTGTTTAAAAATCTGCCACAGAAACGACCACAGGTCATTTCATCATAGATTATCACCTGAAAAATAAAAGATTAAAATATAAAAGATTATCACCTGCAGAATCAATAAGTATTTGATGACAACAACAAAAAAGAAGGTAATTCTTTTGTAATATTGCCATTATCTATTTATATGTTGACTTTTTTTGAATCATTACCAAAACAAATATTTCTGTGACACACCCAAGGCTTTAGATCAAACATCACTGCTTTTTTGTTATCTTATGATTCTTTAATTTTATAAATAATCACATTATTTGTACTCATAAAGGAAAGTGTATTTTATGTGTATTTTTACTAATTTCTAAAATTCATGGGCTTTTTTTCATTATTGATTCCAGTCCTGATTGAGACAATTTGAAAACCTTGTGGTCTGATTACAGGTAAATGTCATATAATGTTAACATTTTCATGGGCCAAACATTGTGATTATGACATATTTGTAAACTGCTAAGAATAAAAATCAGATATTAGAAATTACCATGGGCATTTAGTTTCTTTCTTTCTTTCTTATTAAATATGGTAGATGAATTGAGAATGTTATTTTTCTACCATGTTTTCTATATCCAGTCATTAAGTTCAAGATGAGGTGAAGAAAATCAGGACTCTACAGAGCTAATATTATTGTTGAATAAGTTAAAACTTTTTGGATGTTTCATGATTTGAAACAGAGAGTTGTTGGAGACTGATTGATGACACACTGAGGTATTTTGATTTTATGTTTATAATGACGTCTTGGAGAAATATTCTAAATAAATGGCACAGACCACTTTAAAATTCAGAGAAGTACTTTTTTCTGTTTATCTGCATTCTACGTATGTGTCTAATAATCTATATGCTTGTCTGTCTTTATCAGTCTGTTTACATTTATTTTTCTCAGTCTTTTCATATCAGCCATTCTATCCCATCATGTTTATGTATATGTGTATATATGTGTGTGTGTGTGCGTGTGTATGTCTCTCTCTCTTTCTCTTTCTCTATACTTCTCAATTTAGCCAAGTTATTAAAAGTTCACTGTTTAATAAAAACACATATAACAACTCAAACATGTGTACTCACTAAAAATAACATTTATAGTTATAAGAAATAAAAATATATATATATAACAGGAAAATTTTGTTAAAAACAATGAAAATAGTAGTGAAATCTAATGTAATATATTTTTTACAGCAAAAAGCAAAAATTACCTCAACATAGTCTATTTCAAGCTTTTCTGTATGCAGCTATCATCAGCCCCTAAGTGTCTGTCTCGAAGCATTGTTTTAAATTTATTTTCAGTGTCAGTCCTCCTCTGGTAGACTCCTTGTTATTGAGAATGGCTTTGTGTTAGTGATTAGTAGGGGTGTAAGGTATCTTATTCCAAGGGGTTGAGTTCTCTGTGGATCAGTTTTAATAACTAATATTACTAGGATCCACCAACAGATCGATTATCTGTACTATATATATATAAACAGGAAAGTTTTGTTAGAAACAATGAAAATAGTGGTAAAATCTTATGTAATATCAGTCATTTTATATGGCAGTGAATGTTGAACAATCTTCTTATTGATAAAGTAGAGACCCAATGCAACAGAAATGTGGTTCTACAGAAGGATCCTGAGGATACCATGGACTGAATATGTGAGTGATGATAAAGTTTTAGAGAAAATGTAAACAAAAAGGACACTTCTACTTAATATCAAAAAGAGAGATTTTGAGGACATATAATGGGGAAGGTGGGCTTAGAAAAATTGACACTCAAAGAATACATAGGAAATATGGAGAGAGGAAAAATGTGCATTAACTACCTAATAACTTTGTGTAAATGATTAGCAGAGTAGGGATTAGGGGAGATAGCAAAAAGACACATTTACTAAGAGCTACAAAGGACAGGAAATTGTGCTGAGTCTTGATCGCATATGCCCTAAATGGACACAGCACATAGAAAAAAAAGAAGAAGAAGCAGGGTGAGATAGATATATGGATATTTAGTTATATTAATCCAAAGTAGGTTGGTGGAGAATGTGGAAAATGAAAATTATTTTATTTTAAAATATACGGGTGACATGTTTCATCCTTTCAGACATCATTGGACTAAAATGCTGTTTATGCAACTAGACATGTGCATGAAGAACAGGGTGTGCTGAGAATGTGTATGTGTGTATATATATATATATATATATATATATATATATATATATATATATATATACACACACCCCAGACATAAACATATATAGATATGTAAACATATGCAAGAATATATATCTATTATAATATTTACATAACCTTTTCCCATACTGAACATTCTTTGTATTTTAAAGTAGCAAAAACTGAAAAATTTGTTTTTATATATATATATATATATATATATATATATTAGGTGTATCAAAAGTACTTTTACAAAATTCGGGGTGTGTTCCTCACACCAAAGCAAGGACAAAGGTTCATTTAGACATGTTTGAAAATTCTTCGTTTTCAAGTTATTAGGTTTAAAGTTTACGGTAGATACTGTTAAAGGTTAGGGGAACATATGGGCCATGTCAGCCAGTGCATTGTAAACAATATAACTAAAATGTGCTGGAGCCCCATGCATATTACTATTAGCAGGGGTACATCCTCTAACAGGTTAGGAAGTGTGTTCGAAAGAAAGTCTCTATAGACCGTTCCTGTAAGACATGTTGGGAGAACATATGGACCTACCAGAAAGTCACCTAAAATTCCATTTGTTGTAGAATGTGTTCTTTGTGGTCAAGCGTATGAGCAAATATCGGCCTTCCTCAATCTATAGATTATAGTGCCACAGATCCTGTCTCAGCATCATGATGATAAACAGCAGCTAAGGTAGGATGACTCAGCTGCCTTTGGCCTTGAAATGCAATCTGACACAGCCGTGCAGCCTCACATCTATTACCATTTGCACAGTCATATGTAAAAATCATATCTGCCTGTTCACAATATGAATATCCTGCCATTGCTAAATGGAACACTTCTCAGTTAACTCACAACTACACATGTAAAATGTAGAAGACAGACTAGACACAAATGTACATGAATGACAAATATAACCTAGTCTGTATGGCAGCACAGCGCCATCTACCATAAACTTTCTTTAAACTTAATAACTTAAAAATGAAGGATTTGCAGAAGTATGCTTATATGGACATTTGTCTTTGTTTTGGTATCTGGAATTTGTCCCCTATGTGAAAAACAAAAACTATTTAAAAAAAAAACAAAAAACAGATTATTCTTTATAAATATTTTCAGAACAAAACCTTTTCTCCACCTTTAAATGGTTTTTCGTATATTTTTATCATAAATAAAAGCAGTGAAACCTGCAGTTCTTGTGGAGGACTATTGAACATTTCAGGTATTTAAGAAAATATATATTTGCATTGATTGTGCTTCATTTCATTAACACTAAATTATTTTGGGGAATATTGTTTTTCTTTATTTTATTGATTGTTAATAGATATTGATCTGGAATGTTTTCAGTCGTTCAATACTGATCAGGTGAAAATAACACTGCTGGTTTGTCTTGCGTATAAGGACACACAGGATTGTTGTCGCATATTCTTAAATACAAATACACATTTACTTGTATATATACATGGGAGAATGAAAACTCACATCTTCTAAATAAATTTACACCTACAAACACACACACATATATATATACATATATATACACACAGAGACACACGCACTTACACAAAGAGGTGATTAAGGGTTCTTGGTTCAATTCACCTCTTAAAATCTCTATTTCAATGACAAATTTCACATTCTTTGATAATTATATTGGACATACTGTGACATACCTATTAAGAAGACTTGCATTATATATATATATATATATATATATACACACACATACATGCATACATACATACATACATACATACATACATACATACATGTATATTCAAGCATGTTTTGTTGAATAATTAAGATGTTTATTTTTATTTTAATCATTTAAAATTCATGGATCGTGTTCTTAATGTTGCCATTAAACTCATTAAGGAAGTTACCATAGTTTTTCTCATTCTATTAATTTTCTCAAGTACTTTCTAGCTCATCTAAGATCATCGTCAAGAGTGAATTGCTGAGACAAAAACTAATGTAATAGATAGTTGTGAATGTTTTGTAAATGCTCATGAAATGTGTGCTGTTGATTTAAAAATTAATCTTATCAAGGGAGTAACTTAAATTATATTTGTAAATTTTTAAAAGAATTAGAACTAAGTATTTTAAAACATTGCTGTTATAACTTTAATATTTTCAGAAGTTACAATTTAGGTACTTTAAAACCTTGCTGTCATAGACATTTTAAAACATTGATTCTATACTCCTAATTAATTTTATTTAGTGTTGATTGTAATTTCCTTATATAGAGGGCTTCAAGAAAAAAAAAACTGTTTTAAGAGCAAGATTTTAAAAATATACTCATTTAAAGACAGGACAAATTCTAACACCTGAATTTTCAAATAGCTTTCACTCTTTTTTCATCTATATATATATATATATATATATATATATATATATATAAATATAAGCAAATATATGGATATAAATGCGACAATATGAAGAAAAATATATGGAAAAACAAAAATCCGAATATGCAAATATGCTGTTTTAATGTTATTTCATGTTGTCTTGAATATCGTCTAATGTTAATTATGTTTTAATAACTATGTCCTGAAGAAGGTCTACTAGACCGAAACGTCTGATGTTGACATTGAAATAACATTAAAACAGCATATTTGCATATTCGGATTTTTGTTTTTCCATATATTTTTCTTCATATATATATATATATATATATATATATTAAACACAAAATAAAAAAAAGAGAGAAACAACACAATCTAGGTATAAAACATGGACTGCCTCATTATTGCAACAAACAGATTTATTTAACAAAATTTAAATTAGGTAATGGTCAGTCTTAACTCAACACCTGAAGATTGCATTGTGAATGAAACTCATTATCATGTTGCAAGTAAGGAAAAGAATTTATATTTATTAACACTTCCGCTGCTAACTACAGAGATCTTTGTTTTTCTTATCTAGCTCCAGCTGCCTAAGTACGGAAACCTACGTTTTTTGCATACCGCTGTTATGAGTGTCCCGTTGCGCCATCTATTGTAAAATCACAAAGGACAATGCTTCAAAAGATATCATGTGTATACCCATTACTGATCTAGTAAGTCATTCCCAGGTATATCCATGAAAATGGAATGCTGTAAAACACACTGGTGCCAGTTTCCTATGTAATAAAATATGTAGGTTGAAATTTGGCATTTTCTTTAAAAATGGCTGGCCGGATGGGGTCAGCACTGGGCAAATAAGTAGCAGTGAAAGAGTTAATATATAGTTTGTAGCTCTGTTAAATTGCATTTATTAACACCACTAATCCATGTGATATATATATATATATATATATATATATATATATATATATATATATATATATATATATATATATATATAAAGTTGACATGAAGGTCAGAACTGAGTGGCTTTAGTCTGTTTCATGCTTGAATGCAAATTTCAGGGTTGGTGTTGACCTCAGTATCCCCTTTTATATTTACATATGCTGTATCAAATAACACTTTTACCTATAGACATAGCATAACTGAAAACTATATATATATATATATATATATATATATATAGAGAGAGAGAGAGAGAGAGAGAAAGAGAGAGAGAGAGAGAGGGTGTGATGGGTAAGTATTTTACATATTTATTTTCGCACATGCACATTGTTTGTTTTTGATTTTGTTAACTGCACATGATAGTCAGGTCTGTGAGAAAAAGAGCACTATGATGCAATTCCCTATGCCAGAAATTTGGAAACGGCATGCTGTGCTGTACTGCTTGGCATTCACACCAGAAGTTCCAATATGAACATTTCAAAGTTTTGGGGCATAAATCTGAGGACTGTGCAAAGGATTCAGAAAGAGTTGTGTGAATCTAATGGTGATTATGAAGGTACAGTAACTCAGAAAAATCACTCTTATAGTTCTTATAAGAACTCCCAAATTTATTGTTGAGGGCCTCAGACTCAACATGGAGGCGTACATCAAGTGTCTTGAGAAGATAGTGCTACCCTGGGTCAAGAGGTTTGCTCCTGAAACACCCTGTCTGGCAACAGGACTCTGTACCATACATACAAGCAGGAGAACCCAGTCATTGCAGTTATACAATTTCTGTGACCATGTACCCACTTACATTTGATCACCTAACTTCCCAAACTACAACCTCCTTGATTATTTGAGTGGGATGCAGTTGAGCTCATGTGAGCTGAAAGCTTAGATTGAGGAACAGCATAATAAAAAATATCCAAATGTTGGACAGTTTTTGTCTTTATTTTCTCCCGAAACTATATGAAGCTTAGAATGGTGCATAATCAAACATAATAGACATTTGTTGTCTGTTATATTTAACAATATATATATATATATATAGTTAAATTCCCAGATCAAAAAAGAAAGAAAAAAAATCCCTTACTATAAAGATAATTTACATTAACCAGAAAAAAAGGCTTAGACAGAAGCGCCTATCTTTTTAAATTTGGATTTTTTAATGTAACTATAACAACAGAAACATTTCAATTTCATTTTTGCCTTGAAAAAGTCAGAAGAAGAAACACGTTGTTAAAATCTAAGATTTTTTTCTAATTGTCATTTTATACCATATATATATATATATATTTCTGAAAGATCTCAGCTCAAACCATTTCTCAACAATCATCAGAATCCTTTTAGGAAGTGGTTCTTTGTCAGGTCAAAAACACACGGAGACACACACACACACATATATATATATAAGATAGGTTAGTTAATAAAACAAGGAAAAACAAAAGGGTACCAACATGATCAATATGATAAACATTTATTAAATATTAATTATTAAGCATATGACTGAAGTGAAGTACAAAGAGAAAGGTTCTAAGTCAGGAATTTTTGGATATGCCCGTGTCCTTCATCAATGGACCAAGGAATAAACAGAGAAATGGAAATTACTTGCTGAGAGATGTTTTTGTAGATGGGATATTTTCCAGTGGAAATCGTATTGTTAGCAAAAACCCAATCTCTGTCTGATTCCACAATGTGCAAAACTTTTTATGAAAATAAACTTAAATCTAAAATTTTTATAAGTGTAAAATTGTTAGGCAGGTCTGTTATTACTAGTGAGGGTCATGGGGGTAGTGAGATTGTAAAGATAGATGATGAGATTTATAGGTTGGGAAGGGGGAAAGAATTCTCACATGTCACAAGTTGTAGCAAAAATTTTTATATATATATATATATATACACACAAGTTTCATTAAACACGACTTACAAGGTATTGTGATTAAGCTTTTTATTTAATTTTTCTTGCATTCATACAAGCTTCATCCACATGTAAAAAAAAGATTAAAAACAATGGAAATGCAAATAATAAAAAAAGAAAAGACAACAATAACCAACATTGACTATGAACACAGCCACAACATGCTGACCATGTTTGGAAAATAAAACATTTCTATAAGTTCAGATACATACATAAAAAACCACAGATTCAGTTAAAAAATAAAAATCATCCTTGGTAATGGCTAAAAGAATAGCCAAAAGTACTTGGAAATGCAGAACTTTTAAACAGTTTTTATAAACTTTGTGTCCAGAAAAGAAAACACTTGTACATACACAAGAAAAATTTTAACAAAGCTTAATCGCAGTACTTTATTAGTTATCTTAAATGAAACTTGTATAAAAGAGGGATTACTGCCCAAAGACACATCCTTTTGTGAGTTGAGCATTTTGGAAGAAAGGGAACTTTTCGGCTACTACTGATTAATAGTAGTACTCAGTAATGCTTATATCTTGTATATGATGCATTAAAATCCCCTTTCTTTGTAGTGTGCACTGATGGCCTATGGGTGACAGTACCTGACTGATGTCAAATCACTTGGGATTTGATCCCAGCTTGAAGCAATCGCATGTCTAGCCACACTGATGAGCTGTAATAAAGCAAAACAGTCCATCTGTGGATGACTCTCTCTCTCTCTCTATATATATATATATATATATAGTTCAGATACATACAAAGTTATATATACCAATTTTCACTATATTTTATCTATATACTGATTAGTGTAATGAAAACTCACTATCTCAATATAAGTTTATATATATATATATGCCAATTTTCAACATACTTTATTTCACAAAACATATATTATTGCAAATATATTTTTTGCTACACTATAAAAGCCAAGTTTTCACACTAAAAAAAAAAGAAAGAAAAACTAATAGCATCAAAAAATATATTTTTATTATGTAAAATATATAAAAAAAAAGCCAATACTCATATTAGTTTTATTGAGCTTTCTTGGTCCATCCTGCCCCAAGGGAATCCACCTTGCAGCATCTGAGTCCACTTCCAATTCTACACCTTCCCCAAATCAGAGTTCTCAAAGTTACAAATTAACATTTCCAAATATTGATCTCTGAATCTCTCCAGACAAACAGATATCTGATACATGGGATCAATAATCAAGTGTAATCAATTGATCATTTTAAACTTTTTCTTTTTCTTTTCTTGTCACTTTCTCTTTCTCTTCTCTAATTAATTTTTTTTTAATATTTAATTAACTGACTTCTAAAATTTAAAATGATACTGTTCTATTTTCCTGTTCTTTAATTTATATTATAATCAAGCATTTTCCATGTATTCTATTCTATAATATCTTCAAAGAGATATATAAACCTGGATAAATATTACATATCCGAGATAAAATTTACTCATTAAGAAAATTTAGGAAAAAATATATATTAATAGAATGGTATGATGCTTAATTTGACCAGGATAATTTTTTTTGCGGGGGGGGGGGAATCATATAGATAAAAAATTTTAAAGATTAAAATTAGTTCTGCATTTGTATTGATATTAGAAAGAGCAATACAAATGCAGAAGAATGTGTACCTGTATTTTATATAATGATATAATAGATGGCTATTCATATTCAAAGACACCCATCTACTAGGGCGGCGAGCCAATCCCTCTCACTCAGGCACATTTGTGTTTGTTCAACACCCACAGAGCCAAACTGTGGTTTATACTGCAACTATGCTGAGAAGACCTTAGTTACAGTTTCTGGAATCAAGCATATTATCTAGCATGATCAACAATTTGAACAATACCAACACACTTAAACACTCGGTCACAATGACTTGTGACTGACAGTCCCAGTGTTCCATCTACCCTATTTAAATCACAAGGCTTGGGTCAACCTGTGGTGTGGTTTTCAGGCACTTTCCAAAGATGCCATACACTGGGATCATCCCCCTCCAGATCGATAACATCAGGAAGTCTCCTTACTGACAAATCAACCATGGTGAAATTCAAACCTGGGTCTTATGGTCAGAAAGCAAATGTTCTAACCCCTCAGCCATGCACCCATAACTCGGCCACATGCCCATACCTGTATTTTATAGATTATGCGACAATCTTTAATAAAGTACATCACAAAGGACTGTTGGAACTGCTTAGGAACCTTGATATATTTTTTGAAGGATATTAGAATAATCCAGAACTGTGGTGAGGCAATTCTGAGAGAATTAGATGTCCTACCAGGCTTTATTATTGGCGGCCACAGTCTTAGTAACATAAGTGTTGATAGCAGACATAGAAATGTAACTACAAGAACTCCTACAGAACATAGTGAAGGAAAGCAAGAAGAAAGGACTAAATGATGAGTTAAAAGCCATTGTCAAAATTCAAGGTAAATAACAAGAACAGAATTAATAAAGTTTGCAATGAAAAGAAAAAAGGGCAAAAAAGATGAAACAGCAATAATCATGCAAGCAAGTAATCAATATAGTTAAAGTAAATCAAACAGGTAAGAAGGCAAAAGAATTCACAAGATATGAGTTGGTGTCTGTCTATATCTCTGAGATGAGGTATTATGATTACTTGTATTATTTACAGTATTTGAACTGTTATCCTCATCTTCATTGCCATATTCAATATTCATATGAGTATGGCAATGAAGATGAAGATAACAGTCCAAATAATGTAAATAATATGAGCTGGTGTTTGTACACAAAAGTAAGGTCAGACAAGAGAATGCAGTAGGTCTGTCTAGTAGTTCAGGCAGATCTCGACTTAGTCATGTCAAAGCACAAGCTTTCACTTTTTATTGGCTAAGAAAAATATCCCAGCATGCATTTTGTGTATTTCTGACTGTAAGAGGGAAGGGAGAAAACTCTTGCAATCATTCCCCTTCCATTGGGAAATCAACACTAAAAAATAAATGCATGAAGACAGAATACATGATTGTTAGCAAAAGAAGCAACCCAACATGCAAATTACAAATTGGAGATCTAAAATCAGATAACTGCAACAATTTAAATATCTGGGAAATGCTTTAAAAGAGGACAGAATGTGTGACACTGAAATCCAAAGTTGCCTTCCAAAAGCTAAGTATTAAGAAATAGAAAAATCTCATTAGAAAAAAAAGAAAAGAGTACTGAATTGTTATGTAATATTAGTCTGCCTATATAGCAGTGAATGTTGGACACTGTCCTCACGGATGAATAGACTTGAAGCAACAGAAAGGTGATTCTACAGAAGGATGCTGATAATACCATGGACCAAACATGTGAGCAGCAATAAAGTTTTGGAGATAATTGAGAGAGAAAATACACTTATATTTGAAACCAAGAAGAGAGTTGAAATTAATACAGCACATAATGAGAAAAAAGGGCTTGGAAAATTCGACAGATTGAAGGTAAGAGGGGTAGAGGAAAACAATGCATAACCAAATAAAAAGCTTGAGCAAATGGATAGTGGAACAGGTTTCAGGAGAGATAACAAAAAAATAAAATTTATTAAGGGCTACAAAGGAAATTGTGAAGAGCTATGATTGCCAACATCCTGAAGAGACACAACACATCAAAGAAGAAATAAAAAATACACATCACATTTATGAATAAATATTGTATTAAAATACTAGAGTTGCAACCAAGTTGCTTTTTAATAATAAGTAAAATACAGTGCTGTTCGATAAAAGTGACTCACCTGATTTTTTTTACTAAATGTTCTCTCCTCCGATGAAACAAAAGTTGAGCTAAATTTAAAGGATAAGCGATCTAAAATCCGAAGAAGAAGCTTTGAAAGCTCTTTGAATTTAGCAGTAAGTACTGTCAAACATCCGTTCAGTATAATGTTTCTTTTCATGGAACTGGTTTCTTAAAACCTATTGAAAAGACCCTCAGGAGTGAGCAGTACAATAGAATTTTAGAGTCTTGTTTGCTTCCTTCTGCTGAAAGGGTGCAAATCAACCCCACCAAGCTCATTTTTATGCAGGATAATGCTCCCTGTCACAAATCAAAATTGATGAAGGAATACTTTGATGAGAAGCAGGTGAGTGCTATGACATGGGCACTTCGTCTCTGACCTCAACCATATAGAAAACTTATGGAGCATGTTGCTCAATTGCTTCTCTGAGAGCCTGTACTTTATAATGCTCCATAAGTTTTCTATGGGGTTGAGGTCAGGGAGATTGGGGCATATACAAACATTCACCTATTTCTCAAGCTTCTGTCCAAGCTTCATTATGTATCTTAGAAATAGCAAAGCTTTTTAATCCTTAGTACAAGCGTCTTTTTTGTTTCTATTTTCCTTAAAACTTCCTGATTGATCACGTGTTCTATTCATGGTATTCTCAGTCTTCTTCTATAGAACCACATATCTGCTGCCTCAAGTTTCTTTTCATTTCAAAGGGAATGGTCCAGAATTCACTGCCATATAGCAGAGCTGATATTATAGTTAATATAAAAGTAATTTTCTTTTTAATTTTAACTTAGCAATTGATATATATGGATGTGTGGGTGGCATATAAGTGATTGGTTTTGAAAATTATATTGGCAAGGTGAGTCCAAATTCCGAGTGAGGCTATTGAATTCACTTAATATGGAAAGACATGAATTGATCTCTTCTCATTTCTAAGGCAGACAGGTATTCTTAGCTTTGATTAGTTAACTAGTCTTGTAAAATGACAACTCTAAATTTAAACATGTCTCATTTGCCATGAGTGAGTATGGTAGCATTAACCCCCTTTCACTTAATGGATAACAAACCTGGGGAAGGACTAAATCCTTCAATGAACTGAGTGAATGGCTGATATAAATTTTAAAAAAATATTATTATTAGAATTGAGAGAATTAATTTTACAAAAATCCATTTTATTAATTTTATTAATTTTCTTAAAGTGATTTATTTCAGTTGCACATTTAAAGTGTTTAAATAAATACTTCCAAATTATAATTTTTACTTATTTAGTGTATTGAACTCTTATGTAATATCGGACCTCCTCTATGGCATTGAACACTGAACAATCTCCTCACAGATGAAGACGAAACATGAAACAACAGAAATGTGGTTCTACAGAAGGATGCTGAGAATACCCTGGACCAAAAATGTGAGGAACAATGAAGTTATAGTTTTCTACACCTATTATTTAAATATGGACTCATCCATCCACTATTAGTCGTATGTTTGATCATGAAATAGAAACAAAAAGGAAATTTATACTTAACATCAGGAAAAAAGTTGAAATTTCTAAAGACACATAATTGTTGTGTAAAAGACTGACTAATATTCTCTACACAAAATATTTAAATATGGACTCATCCATCCACTATTAGTCGTATGTTTGATCATGAAATAGAAACAAAAAGGACATTTATACTTAACATCAGGAAAAAAGAGTTGAAATTTCTAAGGCACATAATTGTTGTGTAAAAAGACTGACTAATATTCTCTACACAAAATATTTAAATATGGACTCATCCATCCACTATTAGTCGTATGTTTGATCATGAAATAGAAACAAAAAGGACATTTATACTTAACATCAGGAAAAAAAGAGTTGAAATTTCTAAAATAATTGTTGTGTAAAAAAGACTCATCCATTTATTTAAAATGGACTCATCCATTCACTATTAGTAGTATGTTTGATCATGAAACAGAAGCAAAATGTGGATTTCAAACATACAGCACCTTCCATTTGTATGCTTGTCACACTGAACTGCTCTATTCTCAATCCAAGTTCACATGTTATTAAACCCTTCTTCAGTCAAGCATTTATTCCATTGTTTTCCTTACCATTTTACTAACCAGCAATGATAAGCATTATACAAACTTTGTAACAATAATGTAGAAAGAGGGCTTAGAAAATTTTATACTCACATGACACAGCACACTTCAGATACCTCATTGTATGGATAAGTTATAACAATTTAGAGTGTAGGAAATTGAATATAGAATAGGTTGTGCCGTGGAGTTGTTACACCCAACATTGCAAAAGCAAACCATGAATATTATTGTAGGCAAGAGGGACAGCAGGAAACGACACCTAACCTATCTAGTGAGCTTGAGTAAATGGATGGTGGAGAAAAGTTTAAGAGAGATAACAAAAAGATAAAATTTATTAAGAGCTACAAAGGACAGGAAATTGTGGAGAGCCATGATTGCAAATGTTCTGAAGGGACACAGCACACAGAAGAAGAAGAGGTAGAGATAAAAGATACTAAGTGATATATGATAAAAAAATCATAATTTATCCACATTTCTTCGATGAGTTAATTTAATGCATCATTTTTTTGTAGTTTTTCTTTCAACTTATTTTAGTTGCCTTTTACCTCAATGTTTATATGATTTATATTCTGCAACTGCTCAATAAGCAACTGAAATTAGAAATAAAGAATTAACATTAGACAAGATCATATCCTATATCCTTGGAAGCCTGTCTGATATGGATGGTACCTTAATGAATTGGATACAGCTGAAAAAAAAATTCAAATTTAGTCATGGAAAGAAGGCTTGAAAAAAATACTCACTTGGCGTATTGAAGTCAAGAGGGACAAAGTAAAACAATGCATAACCTACCTTGAGAGCTTGAGGAAATGGATAGCAGAGCAAGGTTTAGGAAAGATAATAATAAGATAAAATTTATTAAGAGCTACAAAGGACAGGAAATTGTGGAGAGTCATGATCGTTAATGCTCTGAAGGGACATGGCACATAGAAGAAGACTTGAAATTTATAAAATGAAAGATTATCATTTCAATGAACTTTGAAATTCAGTGACTTTGAAATTGTTCACAACTAAGGAAATATTCAATGTCTTTAGAATAGTCAAATAATAATAATACTTTAAAACCATTATTAAAACTAAATATTTAAATAACTAAAATATTCAGCTAGTATTAAATTTTATGAATAAAGTCATTAAACTGTTCTCAGGCTTTGTCTTTGAAATAAACCTTAAAATTATAAATGTGGATGGGGAAAAGCTTTCTATGTCCTGATTTGTAGACTTGTAAAATTGACATTGAATTTCAGAAAATGTTACATTTCAAAATCTTTTTTATGAAACATTTCTTTTTATCAATACTTCAACTAATTGTTCAGGAGTATAGCAAGTTAATTAATTTCTATTTTTACTATTCTCTGGTAAAACGTGCCATCTTTATTTTAATGAAATTGTTAAAAATTGAATTAAAAATATTCTTTTCATTTGTCTGAATTTCTGAGATGAGGAATTATAATTATTCACATTATTTTATGCTAGTGCATTTAAGCATTGGTTGATAAATTTTGTGACAGTAATTATGAGTTCAATCTCTGGGCTGGGCAGTATGAAATAACTGAACAGTAGTAAAATAAGAACTGGAAGTATACTGAGACATGGGCAGTGGAACAAGAACAATTTTCGTTTGTAGATTAAATAAAGAATTCTGTTTGAAATTCTCTGCAGGTTACATGAATTGATATACACCTGAAGAATCTGATTTTAAAAGGGTTTGAGAAATCACCATACTTTAAGATCTTCTTTTATGTACCATTACATATCAGATCATGGGCAATTATGACACTCGATGATTTTCCTAACCTTTGTACATCTAAGCAATATTTGTTCTCATACTATCCAACCCCAGTTCATCATCTCCCATCCATTTGTAGAAGTTCCTTAGGTTACTTTCTGCATCCTTTTGCTTCTCTCACTTTCAATATTCCCTGTGATTGTGGGTTGAAACACTGCCTTGAAAAATATTTGACAAGTGAACATTTTTTTCCTTTTTCAATATTTCATCTCAAACAAGGAAATATAGCTACTAAGATGCAATGGGTTACTGAGTGTGAAAGAATATTAAAAAAAGAATACATTATTAAGGAGAAAAACAATAAAAGTAAAGCAATTAAGAAGATAGAAGATAACAATTGCCATTGCATTTAAATTTTTGAAGATCAAATTTGTCTGTAATAGCTTAAGTTTTATATTTAATATGAAAAGTAAAACTGAATGTAGATTAATTTTAAAAATAAAATTTCCTGGAAATTTAAATAATTTTGAATTCCTTTAAGAATTATTTCCAAAATGCAAATCTCTGAATCTCAATTTAATCCTAAGGCAATATTTTTAATCTCAATACCATATTTTGAATCCAAAGAACATCTACTGAATCCCAAGACCATTTTTTTAATGTGACAATTACATAACAGTTCAGTACTCTTTTCTTTGTTTCTAATGAGATTTTCTTGTTTCTAAATAATTTACTTAGCTTTTGGAAGGTATCTTCCACTCTACCAATGCATTTTCAGATTTCAATGTGACATTTTCCTTCTTCTGTTAAAACATTTCCTAGATATTAAAATTGTTGCAAGTGTTTAATTTTGGCATCTCCAATTTGCACTTCATATGTTGAGTTCTTTTGGCTGACAACCATACATTTTATTTTTTTACAATTGATGTTTAGTCCTTTCTTCTTGCTTTCCTTCATTACTTTCTGTAGAGGTTACTGCATTTCCCTTTCTATGTCTGTTATCAATACTGTCTCCTCTGCATATCCTATGTTGTTACGATTATGAGTGCCAATAATGAATATTGGTAGGAATTCTAATTCTCTCAGAATTGCCTCACAGTATAAGTGGAATAAGTCCAGTGTGAAGACACATCCTTGTCTTGCACCCCTTTCTACTTTTGTATGTTTATTGAATTCATTTTCTATCCATATTCAAGCAGTTTGCTTCCAGTATAAGTTCTGGATTATTCTAATGTCCTTCCCAAATATATGAAGCTTACCTTTGCTGTACTTAGAATATATGAATATTAAAAATTTACATGAGGCTCTACCAGATGGCTCAGGGATTTTAAACACCATGAATGAACTGAATGTAGTACAAACATCTTTTTTTTTTTAAACAGTTTGCAAAGAGAAAGTAAGGCACTTTAAAAGAATTGTTGAAAGCTAAGTTTGTGGGTATTAATAAATGTCTTCACATTAGGAAAACACAGAAGATAAATGATGAAAAAAATTTTTATTATTCACACAATACACTTAACTGAGATCTAAAATTGGTGCCAAAATCCAGTCATCCATTTTTAGACCAATCAGAGAGATCATTGAGACTATTTTGAAAATCCTTTTCTGAGTCTATAACAACATATAAGTGGGTACATTGCCAAGTGGTTAAAACATTAGAAATCCAACCATGAGACCTGGGGGCAAATTTCACCATGATCGGTTTGTCAAGGAGGTGACATCTTGATGTTATCAATCTGGGGGACTATCCCAGCATGTAACTGTTGGGAAGTGCCTGAAAACCATACCAAAAATTGATCCTAGCCTTATAAATAAAACTTTATAGACGAAACTGCTCAGAAGCAGCTGATTATTGTGCTAACACAAAGTCAAAAGTCTAAGGGTTTGATTATACTGACCTTGTTCAAAATGTTGATCACTCCCAGAAACTGTAACTAAAGTCTACTAAGCATAGTTGCAGTATAAACTGCAGGTCAGGTTTTTTTTTGCATTGAAGAAACAAAAAATTTTTATGAGAAGGCTTCTTCAATAGAGATTAGCTAATCAACATTGCAGATTCCAACGTCTCCCAAGACTGACAGATGCCTGTGGATATCATTCTATTACACAAAAATATATTTATCTGCTTCCAATTACAACAGATTCTTCATTTTCCTGATAATATAGAATGTAGAAACATTCACCAAACAACCAAAAACTGATTTGAACTTTGAGTGATTTCCTAAATATCAAATTCAAACAATAATAACTCATCAGCAAAACCATCTTTTATGCCAAAAAGACAACCTGTACAGCGAGCTTACCATAGGATCAAATGCTAAAATACAGGGTGCGATGGGTAAATTTTTGCCATTTTATATTTTTAATTTTGTGCATACACATTATTTGCTTTTGATTTTGTTAACTGCACAGTATAGTAGGGTCAGTTGGGCACCATCTGTGAGAGAAAGAGCACCATAATATAATTCACTCTGTCAGAAACTTGGAAACAACATGCTGTAGTGCTTGGCATTCATGCCAGAAACTCCAATTCGAACATTTCAAAGTGTTTGGGTGTCAATCTGCACAGGATTTGGTAAGAGTCAGATGAGTCTAATGGTGATTATGAAGGTATGGCAGCTCAGAAAACTCACTCAGATCATTCTGATAAGAAAAGAACTCATTGTTAGTGATGGTCTCAGAATGAAAACAGAGACCTACATGAAGTGCTTTGAGGAGATAGTGCTGCCCTGGATTATCTGCTGGAAGACCCATGTCTGTCAACATTTCTCTGCACCATGCAACATAAGCAGGAGAACCCAGTCATTGATGTTAGACACTTTCTGCAACCACTTCACCCCTTACATCTAACCACCTTAATCTCCAGACCACAAACCACTTGATTATTATGTGTGGGGCTCAACTGAGTGAGAGACCAACAAAACTCCTTGTAATACTAAAGATGAACTGAATGCAAGGATTATGGCAGCATTCACCAAATTAAACAAGCCGAGTGTCCAGAAGAGATGCAGGAGATTACATAGTTGTCTGGAGTACATAATTGATGATTTTATTGATGAAATTTAGTTTTTAGTATTTCAAGATATTTTTGTGTAATTTTGGTAAATATATCTGTTAAAATGTGATGTCAGTGTTATTTTCATTTTTTGCGTAATTTAGATGACAATTTATCTATCGCACCTTGTATATAACAATCTTGAATTGTGACCTGCAGTCCACTGATATGAGAAGACATTTGGAAATAGACAGTTTTGGCAGGTTGTAAAAAAAGGCATCACTACTGCAAAAAAAAAAAAAGAAATAGCTTATCTTTAGTTGAACAGAAGAACAAGAAAAACTATGGCAGTAAATACCCAGTTACAACCACCTATCTTCAAGTACAACATGTGTGTAAGAGACCCCCACTAATAATTGTCTTTTTCAGCCAGAGTTGATATGGTTCACTATCAAACTGAATATGCAATGGATTCATTCATTGTCTAACCAAAGAAATCTTGGCAAATATGGATAAATGTGTTCACAATAAGACAGAGTTTCAAAAGTATGTTTTTCCCATGACACAGCATTTTTTCAACTACCTTCACTATTCAGAAATATTTATTGATTTAAATTGGAATAAAACCTAAACAGATTAAAGTGAATTTATACATTTTCTTTGTTCTTGAGAATTGACAGCTTATCATAACAAACACTATTAGATTGTTTATTTACACTATTCATTTATTACATTATTTATTGGAATCATTATCAAAACATTGGTTAATTGTTAATTGATTCAAACTTTATAAAATGGTAACTAATAAGGATTTCCTTATAATTGGTGTACATATTTTCATAATTTCATAAATGTGTATAAATTTTAGGAAAAAAAATTGTTTCCAAATTAATTTCTTTATAAATTGTTAAAATATAAATATTGCATTGCATTAGTTTTAATTGTATTAGTTTTTAGAATGTTATAAATATAAACTTATTCTTGTAAATAAACAATCTAATATGTTTACATATACATTTGCAAGATGACCACAGCCATATCATCAGTGATGTTGCTCTGGGATCCTTAAGAGTATCAGGTTTATCCAACATCACCCAGGCTACCCTACTGGTGGTGTTCAAATACCAATGAGCTGTGTGAAAATATCAATCACTGAATGTAAATGGATTTAAAACAGATTTGGAACTCTGAAAAACTGAAAATTAATAAATAGATAAATAGTATTCAATATTTTTGTTGTAAATTTGCAAGAACAAAAAAAATGTATAAATTCACTTTCATCATATGTTTAGGTTTTATTCCAATTCTAATCATTGCTTTTTAAAACAATAAACATTGTCGAGGAGTGAAGGTAGTTAAAATAATAGTGGCATCAAGGAAAAAGCTGTCCTTTTGACACTACATTTTATTGACAAGCAAATTTATCCATGTTCACTGAAATGTTCATGTAAGAATTACAAGTACAAGCAGAATAGACATATTCATGTAAGATTGTAGAAATATCAGGGATGGGTCCATAGAACTGTGATGTTGCTGCTAAGAGATGTTAAATATAGCTCTCATATCCAAGTGTAAGTTCCATCAAGCTTAGACTCAGCAGGGTTTTAGTTATTGCCCAAACAGTGGCACCCTACATTAAAACCACTTCTACAGTAGCTTGAAAGAATCTCCATGATGTTGTGTGGTGGATCAGATTTCCAGATTACAGCTATTTTATTCAAGGAAATCCAGGCTTTAGCCATACAAATTTTCATATCCTTTTCAGTAGAATTTATTTCACTTCCTAGTTATGTAAATGATATGACAGATTTTATTGATTCATCTAATTGTATTGAGCCTTACTGGTTGAAGCCTATAACTTCAGTTTTAGAGGCAAAAATAATTTTATGGTCATTCACACCAACAATGAAGAAAAGAGAAACAGTTTGCAATATACCACATCTCACCATTCTAGTATTTGATACAGCATTTTCAATGAGTTTAAACAAAGCTAACTGAGTCTATATTTCTTTCAATAGACAATGTCCTTTCGGAATATGGGCTAGTGTTCTTTGTCTATTGTTGCACTCAATAGTACTTGATTTAATAACAGGAGAAGCATCCTCTTGGGAGTCATTATGCATTCCAAAAATTTTGAGTGATTCATATAAAAGAAACTCTTACTTACAAGTAGAAAGTGACAGTTGAAATTTCTGGGACATATAATGAGGAAAGAGGGCTTGGAGAATCTAACTTGACTATCAGTTTCATGGTTCAATGCAATCTTCAAAACATCTTTAATATACAATCAATTTAAAACTCTAGTACTTCAGTGCGAACAAACAGTCTGTATTTAGACAAAGAATAAACTCACTGAATACACAAAAACAGAAAGAAAAGTAAGACAAGGATGTGTTTCCTCACTGTATTTATTCAATCTATACAGCAAAACTAAGAGAAGTCAAAAACCTACCAAATATATCGATGACAGATTCATGAAGTAAACTGAAAAAACAAGGTATAAATGGAAAGCAAGTAGGAAGTATTAACTGTAATAAAACAAAATGTATGAATGTCAACAAAAGGGAGAGCCCAAGAGCTGCAGCTCAGAGCCGACACCAGATTCGTTGACAGCTTCTTCCAGTCAAACACTTGTGGCTTAAAAATTGCCCTTCATCCAGATCTCATTACTCATAAGTGAAAAAACAAAACAAATACTAGAAATAAACCAGATTTTATTCTTGGATTGTAACCTACTGCTATAAGCGAGCAAAGTTGAGCTGAGGTATAGATATGGGGTGAGGTGAATAGTCTAATGGGGTGTTCTCCCTGTCCATTGAGACATATGCAATGAGAGATATGCATCAAGAGATATAAGACACATCATAGCATATCCCCACTGAGATTGAAAATCATAGCTCTCCACAATTTCCTGTCTTTTGTAGTTCTTGATAAATTTTGTGTCTTTATTATCTTGCCTAAACATTGTTCTGCCATCTATTTACTCAAGTTTTATAGATAAGTTATGCATTGTTTTTCTCTGTTCCTCTTACCTACAATATGTCATGTGAGTATCAACTTTTCCAAGCCTTTTTTCCTCATGAGGTGCTCTAAAAATTTTTACTCTCTCTGATGTTAAGTATAAGTGTCCTTTTTGTTTCTACTTTCTCTAAAACTTGGTGGTTGCTCACATGTTTGGTACACTATTTTCAGTATCCTTCTGTAGAACCCTATTTCTGTTGCTTTTTCATCTTTGAGGGAATTGTCTCGCATTCACTGCCATATAGGGGGGGGGGCTGATGTTACATAACGGTTCAGTACTGTTTTCTCTTTTTTAACAAAATTTTTTTATTTCTTAATACTTTGCTTAAAATTAAATATCCGTTTATATATATAATTACATCATTACAAAATATATTGTTGTAAAAATCCTAGAAAATAAACTTATATATGCCCTAGACATTTCTACTATCTCTTTCGGATGAGTACAAGTGTTCTTTTTGTTTCCATTTCTCTAAAAATTTTTCCATTGCTCATATGTTTGGTCCATAGTATCCTGAACAGCTTTCTGTAGAACCACATTTCTGTTGCTTCAAGTCTCTTCTTCATCTACAAATGAATTGTCCAGCATTCACTGCCATATAGGAGGACTGATATTAGGTAAGTTCAGTACTTTTTTTCTTTTTTACAAACAAAATCTTTTTATTTCTTAATACTTTCCTTAGCTTTGGAAGGCATTTTTCACTATCCCAATGTGCCTTTAAATATTTAAATTGTTGCACTTGATTGATTTGGTGTCTCCCATTTGTAATTTCCATATTGGGCTGTCCCTTTTGCTAACAACTTTAAGAAATTTGTCCTAATATTTTTGAGTAGATCTTTAAAAATACACAGTAAATGACTTTAAACAAAATCAAAACTATATTTTCTAATTTTTTTAGTATTACCTAATCATTTTATTTATAAAAACATTTGGATCGAAAAAAACAAATTACCTGAAGTGTCATGAATGAATCAGTAGTATTAATATTTTTTGGGACATGTGACATGGCGTTTTATACTTCCAAAGAATACCGTGACATCTGATCAAATAGATGAATAATATTATTAGAAACGTAGGAAATGTCAAGCCTAGTGCTATATTCTAACCTCTGGTTTCACAGCACTATATCCTACTTTCAAAGAACTTATGGGGAAAGACAATTTGTTTTCACTAAATATCCATTTAATAATGTATTCAAAATGTTTCCGTTTATCTCCCAAGGGCTGGACAGGAGAAGCTAATCTTTGTTGACAAATATGAAGAGCAACAATGAAAGACTCTCATACCACTGTAATTTTTTCTTGTATATTGACATCGATAAGAACAATATTATTCTTAGTGATACAGTTTCATTCAGTTGCACATAGCCATGTATACCTTGGGCAAGTCTTTTATACAGGGCATTTCATAAAAAGTTTATTAGTCTTAATACTGGCTTTGCCAATAAAATGGTGTACAATGTAAACTTTAGGCAATTCTAGCTCACATGGACATCTACAAGGATTCACAACACTGAACTGCTTGTAATATCCTGAAGGCATTAAACTTATAATAAAGGTGATATTTTATGATGTTTTTTTTTGTTTTTGGGTATTAACACAGATGCTTGCTTTGTTTCTACTAAGTGTGAAGGTCAGTCGATGACATGTTAACTAAGGTTCACTATTTTGGAGGTTATTCATAATTTTTTTTCATTTCTTCAATTCATAACATTATTAACTTATCGTCTCTGTCAAAATAAGTGGGTTATATGTAAGTAATATTTATTATGTACAAAATACATAATTATGGCACAAAGCTGAAAGAGCTATATGTAAGTTATGACATGTGCATACACCATAAACTCTTATACATTCATCCAATATTATGAAACCTGAAATTGCTAGTAAAAATAAAAGCAAATTTCTTTTGAATTCCATTTGAGTAGCTTCTTCCCACAAACTACTGCTTTGTGGAACCAACTCCTAAGAGTATGCTTTCCCAATCACTACAATAATCTGTTCAAATCTTGGGTTAATCTTTATCTTTCCCTACATATCTGCATAAACTTCACCTTTTACAGTCTAACCCACTACCTCAAGTGGCTCTCTGGCCTTGTACAGAGGAAAATCATTGTAAAGAAAAATTTATCTAAATTCTTTTGTGCTTCAATTTACTTACATCTAAATTATTTTGTACCTGAATCCACTTTGTATTGAAATGTACATGTACTTAAATCCTTTTGTACTTAGATTTACTTGTATTTGGTTTGTTTTGTAATTCTAATTTATTTGTACTTAAAATATTTTGTATGTGAACTTACATCTGAAATTTTCATACTTGAATTTATTTGTACAGTCCATCTGTTATACAAATCTCATAAAACCCAATAACTCAAAGTTGCTTTGAACAGTTTCTTTCAAATTTTAAACAATTAACTTAGACATCAAAACAAAGCTTGAGTTAAATTTTTAGGTAGTTTTCAACATGTTTTATTAAAGTTATTGTATTTATTATAAAAACCGCAGTCGAAACAATTCTAAGTTTTATCACCAATTTTGACTTACTAAATTAAACTTGCCATAACAGTATCATAATGGGTCTTGTGTTTTCACTTTGTAACAGAGAAACTACACACTTGGTGATATTGAGGTATTGTTGGGGTTCACTGATATCATTTTAATGACATAAAGCAGTGAAATCCTGCCCAAATTCTGGGTCCTTATCTGAAGTAGGTGTTGTAATATATGATTGAGAAATTATATGAACAAATATTTTACTGGTAGAAATGCCAAAGTTGTGTTCTAAATGAAAAATAATGAGTGCTGATATTTTTTGACAAATGGACAAGGGCTTTCCAGTCTTCATTTTCAAGTCTTGATAAAGTGCAATAGCGTCTCTGCACCCTTGAGGGTGATGAATTACTTTCCAACCTGTAACCCTTTTCGCACAAACAAAATGTCACAAGACTCTTGCTGCTCTATCATTATTTTAATGGAATGTATTCAGACAAAGTAGAAGGCATGTTGGAGTAATGGATAGTGGCTTGGATTGAGGAACTGGAGAACCGAGTTTGAATTCCAGTCAAATCCATTACAATCACTTACGGGCTAATACCATTGAGAAAGGTATGAATCCTCTTTTCCCCCCAGCTATGAGTAAATAGCAGGACAGACTGGGTTCTATAGCCTTGGATGGCAACTGGTCTACTGTAGAAAGAAATGACAACCTACTGCAGGAAAAATCTGCCTTATTAGTCATGTATCAAAAGATACATGATCATCTAAGTGTGTATCACGCATGGCACATAACTGACTGACTGACTTTCCACTTGAATTCATTTCATTCACTTACATGCTAATACTCTTGGGAAAGATAGGAATCCTCCTCTTCTCCCCCAGCTATGGGTAAATAGCAGGACAGACCAGGTTCTATAGCCTTGAATGGTAACTGGTCTACTGCAGAAAGAAATGGCAACCTACTGTGGGGAAAAAAGTCTGCCTTGTCAGTAATGTATCGAAAGATACATGATTGCCTAAGCATGTATCATACATGGAACACAACTGACTTTCCAGTTGAATCCATTACATTCACTTACATGCTAAGACCCTTGGGAATGATATGGATCCTCTTCTTCTCCTCCGGGCTATCGGTAAATAGCATGATAGAAAGTGTTGTATAGCTTTGGATGGCAACTGGTCTACTGCAGAAAGAAATGGCAGCATGAATTGGAGCAAAAAATCCAAGCATCAGAAATGAGATTCTACAGAATTATTCAAAGTATTCACAAATGACACAGTGTAAGACAAGAAACAGGCCTCAGAACTACCATCAAGAAAACCAAGTTGAAATGGTATGGAGATAAGAGCCAACTATATTTGCACTGTTATCCTACATATGATACCACCTTAAAGAAAGGAAGAAAGAAGCAAAGAAAAGAAAAGAGTGGGCTGACATCACTGCCATCAAATCCATTACAATCACTTATGAGCTAATACCATTGAGAAAGGTATGAATCCTCTTTTCCCCCCAGCTATGAGTAAATAGCAGGACAGACTGGGTTCTGTAGCCTTGGATGGCAACTGGTCTACCGTAGAAAGAAATAGTAACCTATGGCGAGAAAAAGAAATCTGCCTCGTCAGTCATGTATCGAAAGATACTTGATTGCCTAAGCGTGTATTACACATGGCACATAACTGACTGACTGATTCAGATGAACTACATCTTTAATTTCACCATTCCTAACCTTCACTGCGAAGACCGACCATGTCAGGCACATCCTAGTGAAACATTTCATTTGTATTTCATTGTTGAGATGTAAATTTCATTTGAGTAGCTTCTCCCCAAAAACTGCTGCTTTGTGGAACCAACTTTCAAAAAGGATGCTTCCTCAATTGCTACAATCTTAACCAGTTCAAGTAGGGTTAAGCATTATCTTCTATGGATATCCACATAAGCTCTGCCTCTTACTCTGTAACCTTCTACCAGAAGTGGCTTTTGGGCCTTGTACAAGATGAACATCATTGTAAAAAAAAAATGAAAATAATCAGGATGTGAGAGTAATGCTGAGTTTTCTGATGTATTTAATTTACATATATTTGCAAGTTCCCACTTTCTGAAGTTTTGGTTACAACACAGTCAATCCCAGAAATAAACAATTCAAAACTTTTACTCACAAATGGTCCACAAGAACACAAGAGTAATGCCTCCTTTGCATGGAAAAAAAAAACCCATAAACCTTGTGAATTTGAAATTGATATAAAATGATAAAAAACGCAGTAAAATGAAAAGTAAAATGTTTTGAATTCACAGAAATACATATACATAGGCAATTAAACCCCCTGAAGATGGTCTCAGATGAGACTGAAAGTACTTGGGAAAATAAAATTATTTGAAAGAAAATTTTGGTATTTTTCTTAATCAATCTTCTATGGCTACCAAGAAATTGATTCATGAACTCCAAAGGATTAAAAGAAAAATAAACAGACATAGCATGTCTAAATTATTTAACCAAACCTGTTTGAATATATATATATATATATATATATATATAAAATCGGACTCTCCCATCATTTTCATCATATAAGGGTACAACAACTCAGTTCTTAGAAGTGAACAGCCAAACCATTCACACACATGATTTGATTATTGTGGTGAAGGCTTGAGCAAAAACCACACACAACTTTTAGAAGAACTGAATACAGAGAACTGATGCATATAATGTTACATAAGATCCCCAAACACGCCTCCTGAAATTTTGAATTCAGAGTTGTCCTTCTCTGAGACCAGTTGATTCATACTTTTCCCCAAGAGTAGTTACACGTAAGTTAATGTAATGAGCACAATTGAAATTTCAACTCAGTTCTCCAATTCCTTAATCAATGTTAATATCCATTACTCCAACATGCATAAAATGCATATATATAAAAATATACAGGCCTTAAAAATGATGTCTCTCACTATATATATCTCTTTCTCAAAAAAAAAAGGAAGAAAAATATATGTATATATATATATATATATAAATGTATATAAAATTTTTAGAAAAATTATGTACAAAAACTTGTTGTATAGACTAAAATAAGAATTGGGAAAAAAGCACCTAATATTTATATTTATTTCCATTATATGTATTTTTATAGAGAAATGTTAAAATTCAAACTTTATTACTTACAACTGTATTTTCAGTATTTCTTACAGGAAAAATTATTTGTTGTTTTACATTTTTTTACTTTAACCAGTTTCACTTATGTATATATATATATATATATTATGAAATGGACAAAGTCCAACAATTATTTTAAGACATTTTTTATGTTTATACATTCTTTTTATAGACATAAATATTTAAGTAAATGCTTTGTTTATAATAAACAGTATTAACAACATTTACTGGCCTGATTGTCTGAGAAATTTTCATAGAGAATATGTGTCCTCTGACAGGAATTGAACCTGTATCCTATACAGAACCATCATATAGCCTGATGTGCATTTATCGATTGAGCCACAGAGGAGCGTTTTGGTTAGCAAGGTTGATTTTACTGTTTTTAAACTACAATTCTCCATGATTTTCTCTCATACATTCATATCTGCTCAATGTGTATCCAAATGTAAACAAATTTATTTGTATCTATAAAAAGTACATATAAACATAAAAAATGTCTTAAAATAATTGTTGGACTTTGTCCATTTCATAATGTGTGACATCATTATTTATTTTAAACAGAGCATTTACTTAAATATTTGTATCTATAAAAAAGAACATATAAACATAAAAAATGTCTTAAAATATATATATATATATATATATATATATATATATATATATATATATATATATATATATATAAAAAATAGTAAAAACTATATTCTACTGCACTACCTTGGTTTTGACTGTAAGGTCTTGCTTGTCAGGTTGCTAGGTAATAAGTGCCCATCGATGCACACCAATTTTATCCTGCATGGCACTGGAAGTCAAGAAGGGGAGGAGGTGTGGAGCAAAAAAATATTATACTATAATATATATTGTATAGTATATTTATTTTTTCCATGCCTCAACACCCAAAAACATAATAGGTAGAAATGTTAAGCCTATTAATAATAATAAACAAGTTAATCTCATCATATAAAAAATTTAAAACAATTGACCTCATAGTCTCTAATAGCCCTACAACTAAAACCTCTACAAAAAAAACCCAATATAGTGTATAATTTTACATGCCTGTTCAGAGATTTTGATACTAATAATAAACCCACAACATATATTCGTTTTACTGCAACCACAGTCTCCCATAGACCTTACCTGTCACCTTTCTGATCTTAGTTCTATTAAACAACATTTCTTAGAAAAACATAACCATGTACATAATATTAGAGAGATATTAGTTGATAACACAATACTCACATAGATACAGTAAAAAAGAACCTTAAGATATTGGAGGCCATCTACATTGAAATAAAGAAACCCACACTTAACAAAATTACATTTCAAACCAGTTACAACATATTACAATACATTTAAACATATGGTTATGTCGATAACATTTCTTTCTCTCACATGTTCATGTACAACATCATAGAACTGCATTCTGAATTTATGACCTGCATTTGCTGTTCCATGACCATTATTAACTGTTATTGTCATATAGGAAACTTCTATGCAAACATAACATATAAGCACTCTGAAGATGGCTCATGTGAACTGAATCAAGAAACAACATAATAAAAAAAATATCAAAATTTTGGACAGTTTTTGTCTTTATTTTCTCCCAAAACTAAAGCCACTATACAAAGCTTAGAATGGCTTATGATCAAACATAATAGATATTTTTTGTCTGTTATATTTAACACTATATGTTTGAATAATAATCTGCTGCCCCTATACACTATATATATATATATGTAAGACACAAAAATGACTTCTCTATATCTAAGGCCTGTATCATGAGCTAAAGGCAAAGATTGAACCTGACCTGATGATCCTTCAACTCCAGGGTGAAACTTGAGTATTGAGTAGCTTTGGTTCTATTTCTTATTCTTCTTACATTTTATAGGCTCTTCTTCACACTGAGCACTCTTTATTACCAGCTTCCCTATAGGTGGATCTTACCAGCTGCCACTGAATCTCATTATATATATATATATATATATATATATTGGGAATAAAATATCACATGTTTCTAACATCTTTACATATGCCTAATGTATGTATATACACATGTATATATGTTTTCTTTTACAAATATCTATATATAAACATATACTCTGCCAAGATAGTAATGTGCATTAGTCAATAATGTATACATTATATAGAATATAAAAATATGATATAAATTAAATTCTGTTTATGCATACATATACATAAGCTGAGTACAGAAAGGTTTGGGGCCTAACTAAGAAGGCCTTCCCCACAAAAATATTTTGTTGGTCATTTGAGCATATTTATGAAGCATGCTGGGCTGTGAACTTTTCTGCACATTCTCATAGATATTCATTTGCAAATGCCTGTGTGAACCTAAATCTGCATATCTACATGTGTGTGTGTGTGTGTGTGCATATACATATATATATATGGCTGATCATAAATGTATACACCTACATCCATACGTAAGTACTTAGAGTATGTCCACATAAGAATTTAAATAGACAGGTCAATATATACATACATATTAACATGGGGACATAAATCTGTATACATTCATAAATGTACACATTCATTCAAGTACATGTGCATACACATCTTATATATATATATATATATATATATATATATATATATATATATATATATATATATATATATACACATATATATATATATATATATATATATATATATATATATATATATATACACATAATATAAGTATATTTATATAATATAAAAAGTGTGAGTGTGTGCACACATGCATTCATGCAATATGTCACAATTGCACTCTGGCCACGATAGACGTGGGAAGGATAACATATGCAATGCCCAGACCAAACGTCAGTTTTTGCTTTCCCTTATTTTAGAGTTTTTTTTCTTTATAGAAGAATGAATGTCTTTAATTGACACATCGTGCTCACAAAGACCACACTGAGTGATGGGTGGAGACAGGGCGGGCAAACGAGGATGAAAATCGATCAACATTCGTTTGAGAATTCAAAGATTCTTTTTAATGCAGAATGTAAATGGCAAAATTGTGGAAGACTCTCTATTCAGAGCGTTTCCACATGTCATATTTTTTTAAGAGTGCACATTTGGTGTTTCATGCAGCGGCTGTGTTTTTATTTGGACCTTGTGTTACTGTGTTAATGAATGAATGAATGTGTGGAGAAAGTGAAGGGAAGCAAAAAAAGAAGATAAACATGGAAGGAAAGGCAAAGAAAGAAGATGAGTAGAAGAAACAGAAATGAAAAAAAGAAGGAAAAAATGGAGGGAAAGATTTAAATAAGAGAATAAAATGAAGAATAACAGACATAATTAAAAAAAAAAAAAGAAAAGAAAGAAAGATACAGGTGGGAGGAGAAATGTGTAAAGAATAAAAGAAAGTGAAAAAGAGGTAGAGACAGAATGAATGGGTAGGGTAGAGAAAGATGAAATATAAAAGAAGGGAAAATAGTAAAATCAGAAAATGAGAGACAAAGAGAAAAATGTTAATGGAGTTGATGGTAAGAGATCTGTGAAAAGAGGAGGAGTGATAAATGGAAAGAAAGAGATAGATAATATGATGAAGAGGAAGAGAGAAAAAAAATGAGGGGAAGAGAAAGAGAGAAAGATTAAAGAAAATGACAACAAAATATAACAGAGAAGTGAGAAAGAAGAGGACAATTAAAGATACTGGAAAAATGTTGCTCAAAGAGGAGAAGAAAAAAGCAGGTCATTGGAAGAGATGAGAGAGGAGAAAAATGGGAGAAAGTAAAACAGTTAAAGAAAAAGAGAGGGGAAGTACAAGGAAAAAGAAAAGAAAATAGAGGGAGGAAAAAAGAAGGAAAAGAAAAAGGAATAAAGGAAAAGAACAAAAAAGGTGAATAGAGAAAGAAAGAAGGAAGGAACAAAAAAGAGGAAGAAAGAAAGAAGCAAAAGGACAAAAAGGAAAAAAGAAAAGAAACAAAAAATAAAATATTAAAATAAAAGAAAAAAAAGGAAGAAAAATAAAAGAACAAAAAGGAAAAAAGAAAGAAAAGAACAAAAAGGAAGAAAGAAAAGAACAGAAAGGAAGAAAGAAAAGAACAGAAAGGAAGAAGGAAAAGAACAAAAAGGAAGAAAGAAAAGAACAAAAAGGAAAAAAGAAAGAAAAGAACAAAAAGGAAGAAAGAAAAGAACAAAAACAAAAAGGAAGAAAAAAAAAGAACAAAAAATAGGAAGAAAGAAAAAAAAAAAAAAAAAAAAAAAAAAAAAGAACAAATAGGAAGAAAGAAAGAAAAGAACAAAAAGGAAAAAAGAAAGAAAAGAACAAATAGGAAGAAAGAAAGAAAAGAACAAAAAGGAAAAAAGAAAGAAAAGAACAAATAGGAAACCTGAAAGAAAAAAGAATAAAAGTTAAAAAAAATAAACAGTTATTTGAAAAGCAGCCTTTAAAAATAGCTAGAAATATAAAAGAAAAAATATTGGCTGTTTCTTAAAAAAGAAAGGAAAGGAACATGAACAATTGTAGAGAGTAAAGAGCAAATAAGGAGAGGGGACTATAATTAGGGGAGGAGAAGAAGAAGAAAAGGAAAAATAATGGTAAGAACAGTAACAGCAAAAAGAAGTAGGAGGAAAGCAGAAGATTATTTCGGAGGATAGAATCAGGATGGAGAGATATAACATGAAACATGGTCTATACATTTCATAAAAAACAGTGATAAAAATCAACAATAACAAAGAGAAGGAAGAGGTGAAAATTATGTTCAAAAAGGAGGGAATAAAAATGGAGATAATGTATGAAGAAAGAGGGCCAAATCAGAGAAGAGAAAGAGAAATAATGATAATAAGGAGGAGTAAATTAAGAGAAGATGGAGATGCATATATATAAAAATAACAAGAGAAAATGAAGAGTTGGTTTAATTTTCATGTTTCAAAATAAAGTCAGTTTCTTCTTCTTCTTCTTCTTCTAATGATAATTATATTGATTTCATTATTATTTTTTTTAATAATTTGTATTTATTTTAATTTGTATTCAGGGAAAACTGGTGAAAAAAATTATAAATCATCATAGTAAATATTATCAAAACTATTATTTTTAGTATTAGTAACACCGGTGTTGTCATACTCATTCTTTAGAATCAAAATGGTACAAAGATATTTTTTCCCATCTTTTTAGCAAGACACAAATTTTTGGAAGCAAAAACATTTTGCTGGTCCATTTTCACAAAATTAAGAAGCACTACAACAACAACAACAACAGTGATTATAAAGATAACAAATATAATGGTGACCTTTCTGCTGGTGGCTCTTTTTTTATTGTTCTTTTGGTTTTGTTGTTTTTCTGCTATTGAAAAAGAACTTTTTTGTCCCTTTCTTAATCCATTCTGTTTGTTAAATTTATTTTATTTGTGCTGTGTTTATTTTTTTATGTTTATAATATTATTTTGTAATAATTTCCCTTTTGAGGGATTGTTTACTTTTCATTTGATGTTGTTATCATTATTGTTACTGTTTTAGTACAGAAATTTTTTTACCCTTTTTACTGGAAAAAAAAAAAAAAAAAAAATGTAATATTAACCCTTTTGCTTGAACTGGGGCCCATTTTAACCTTTCACATTTTGTTAAAATGATGCTTCATTTGTTTTCTCTTTCAGTTTGCTTCTGGGTAACAGTCATAAGTGAAGTGGACAATAGGCTGATCAACGAGTGTTTTGCAATCACATTAACACAACGAGTGATGCTTGGAGTTATCCAGAGATTTAAAAAATGCAAACATAGCAAAAACTTAAGATCAGATGACTAAAGATTTCTTTTTCATTTGGTTTATTTTCAATAGAAGCTTTCTAAATTTGTCTTAAATGTAATTTTGCTCAACTTCTGATAATCTTTTGGAGAAATCTTTTGTTCAGGCTTGAATTTCTTTAAGAAGATTAACCACTTTAAAAATCTGACCAAGTTCTCAGATTTTTCTTCCAGGGATCTTTTATCATTTGACAGGGTTTTATTTTTTTTTTTGCAAATAGGCATAAATGAATATGTAATCTAAATTCAACACATTAACTCATTCAAGATAGAATTTATTTCTAAAGTTTAACATTTTTAAGGTATCTCAAATTTGAGTTCAAATTCTGCCCTGTCTGTTATTCCATACCTAATGGGTATGTCCCAATTCATATAAATACAGTAGAATATGCTGTATGTGGTAATCATTTGGATTCACTGTGGAATTCACTTGTGGTTCACCTTGATTCACTTGTAGCTCACCACTAACAGTTGATTACTTACTACACGCCACTAGCGAATCGTGTATGTTGTTTCTATTATAAATATTATTGTTCCATTTCCATCTCTTTGTTTTGGTTATTCTTATTCACTAACCTTTTCCTAGGTTACAACACTATCTAAACAAATTAACCCCTATACACTGTATACATTCTGATAGAATTATGCTCAGGCTATATAACAGAGGAATATTTAGACTATTATCTTTGCTGTCACATTAATGACATTTTGACCATTGTACCTTCTTCAGGTGATATTTATTGGAATTTTGAACCAAACCATAGAGGTAGATTGTTCTAATTCCACATACTCTTTTGGATATGTCAGTTTTAGTTAAATTGTCTTACTAATTCTCCAGGTTTTGTTCTCTCTAGTGATGTCAGGGAATGGACACACAACTCTTTGAGTCAATTCACTTTTTGGATCAAACAACCAATGCTTTTATCCACTGGGTCATATGCTTTTGAGATATACAAAGGCATGGTACATGGAATTAGAACAATCTACCCACATTGCCTAAATAAAGGGTTCAGTTTGAAATTCCAACAGATATCATCGGAAGAAGGTTAGAATGTACAACGGATGAAACTTTGTAAAGATGAGGACAACTGTTCAAATAGTGTAAATAGTTACAATGCTTCATCTCAGAAATATAGACAAACAAAGGCATGTTTATTCATGAACATTTTGCTTTGGCTATTTTTATAGAAACTATATGCAATAAAATTCTAACATTGATCAATGAATAATTACAAAATCACTTATCACTACATGAAAGCCACCATGCTTGATTCTTTAACATATACCCCTCTATAGTCAAGTGGTATTATTAGAATCAGTTGAAAACAAACACCTACATTTGACCAGAAAGTTCTGCATAGTTAATTTAGAATGTCAGAAGTAGTTTCTTAACCAATATGGTTCAACCAGCAAAAGATTATAAAGATTTTATATCGACCAAAGAAATATAGGTAAAAATTAATAATAACAGACAATATTTCATCTCAAAAATTTGAATATTAAAATTAATAGTACTTAAGTACATGAACAAAAAGTGTGTCTGATATTCAGGTAAAATAAGGAATAAATTTATGAGGCTAGATTTGAATGAATAAAATGCTGTCATCTGTAGCCTATTGGTAAAGTCTTGGAAAAGCAGGTTTCTGAGAATAGGGGATTTAAGTTTGAGTCTTAGTAGAAGTTAATAATTTCTCATCTATGTTGGTTACTAAGGATTATGATATATGATCTGGGAGTTGTACAAAAAAAACAACCATAAATAAATGAAAGAAGTACTTGCCAAAAATCAGTTGTTATTATATCAGCCAATTTAAAATTGTTTACTGTTACAGAAAAGGTTTGAGTATACAATATTTAGAAACAAAATTTTTAGTTTTAAAATTACTAACATAAATCCATATTCTAAGTTTTTCAATTTATCTCTTCTCAATAAATATAGACATTATTTACACTATTTATGTTTGGACTATTGTCCTCATTTTTTTTAATCACAAAATTTTGGCCATTTTACTCTCCACCCTTCCTCAGGTGTATATTGATTTGAGTAGCCTACTGGGGATTCTGAACTGAACCTTTAAGTAGTGGAACAAGAACAATCTATCACCATCATTTAAATCAAGATTTCAGAATTTCCTGTAGGTAATTGATATACACCTGAGAAAGGCCTGAGGGCACAACAACTGTAACATTGTAATAAAAATAACAAATATAAATAGTGTAAATGATAATTTCTCATCACACAAAAATATTGACATTTCTAAAAAATGATTATCTTGATTGATTCATAAATCGTTCATATTCATAAAATAATTCCAAATTTCTGAAATCTAAGTGACTAATTCCTTTGCATTCATTTACTAGTCATGTTTCTCAATTCTGATCTTCTAAATTTATTATTGGTATATGCAAGTATAAATAAGTTTTTGATTATGTTCTTGAAGAATACAAGATGATTGAAAAGTAACTCCCTATATTTCTTAACGTCCTGTGACTTTTTTCTTTGGGGTTGGTTAAAGGAGCAAGTCTACTCTATCAAACTATGACACCAAAAGAAATTGAAGGGCGAATACAAGAAGTTATGTCTTCCATACCATAAGAGTTTCTGATGAAATCATTTGATGCAAATCTTAGGCAGCTCAAGAAGCTAGTGGCGAAATCTGGTGCCTATATTGAATTTTAAATAAACACTTTCCTTTCATATCCATTTCTTATAAAAATTATATTTAATAAATAAATTATAAGTATTTTAAAATGGGGGGATACTTTTCAATTATCCTGTATAACATAGCAGTTTTACAGACCAAATTTTCACCTGATGTACCTGTTTTAGAGAGGGTTAGTCTCCATCAAGCTATCTTACCCAAGACACACCACTTTTATTATGGCTGCAGCATATGTTGTGACCTAATGAGTTACAGGACTCATGATTATGATTCTGTGACCTATTCTGGTTTGATCACTAAAGTATTATCTTCTTGAAGAGCATCTTTGAATGAAATATTCTCAGACAGAAAGTGTTGGTAAAAAGTAAATCTCATTTGTAAATTCTGTCTGCTACTGCACTTGGAATGATATAGTTTCACTGCTCTTTCTAATCATGTTATTCTTTCACTAGAATGATTCCTACAATTGTACATAACTTTTTCTATACCCAATGCTTCTGTGTGATGCCAATGACAACCAAAAATGTCTTGATGCATACAATATATAAGTATTCAAAATTTTGTTGTCCTGTCACCTTGATTCTAGGTCAGGATATAGCAGATGTTTCCTTAATTAAAAGAATATCCTAACTGATGGGATACATAAATTTAGATTTTCATATTTTTTTAAATAGCACTTAATTTCAAGATGTAGCTGATAACAGCTCGCCACAGAATCATTTTCTTTATTATCTGTGAATTCTAATTATTCATTGGGAAAGATAGTGGAGTTTTTTCTTGTTGCATTTTCTATGGTTTGGATTTCAGAGTTTTCCTTCTCTTTAACTGATTGCTATCAAAAGCTAGATAGCTTCATTTACCCCTATTTAGCCCATAAATGAAGAGAGAAGAGATGGATTCATGCAGTTCCCAAAGGCATTAGTGTGAAAGTGAATCCAATTGACAAAGTCAGAATTTAAACTCAACTTGCTGATTATATTTTCTGTGCCTATAACCATTGCACTACTTGTGAATCCAAATTTAAAATAGCAACTCATGAAACTACTTCTAGTCCACTAATTATACAACTATCAGACAAAATAACAAAAAACACATGACTTGAAATCTTGAATGGATAGCACATGTAACTACATGGGGAAAATAACAATTTAATTAACATATTGACTTTCTACATTATTTTAAACAAAAAAAGTTAGGAAGATAACCTTCATTCATACTAGAAAGTGAAAATAATGGATTTGAGAGTCCTGAAAAACTGTTTTAACCCTTTAAGCCTTGACCATCACTTTACCAATGGTAGAGAAAAATGACTTAATGCACAGCTAACGGTTGAATGGTGGGTAAACACAAGTATACTGTGAAACTGTCTATATTTCTGAGATGAGGTATTATGTACACTATTTACATTATTTGGACTATTGCCCTCATCTTTGTTGCCATATTTATTACAACATTTCAGCTGTTGTACATTCTGGCCTTCTTCAGGTGGTTGGAATGTGGAACTGAAACCTTTATTTCTTAACCAGGTATTGAACTCACAACTCTTTGGTTAAGGCAGTCGAGAACTTGGAGAGGTGAATTAACAGGAGATAACTGATAACTGACATCCATTATGCATGGCACATGGAACTAGAAACAGTCTACCCCAGTGAGCAAAATAAAGGGTTCAGTTCAACATTCCAACCACCTGAAGAAGGCCAGTGCGTACAACGGCCAAAACGTTGTAATAAATATGGTGACTAAGATGAGGGCAATAGTCTGAATAATGTAAATAGTCTACTGTGAAACATTATGTACCAATTATTTGTGAATTTTGACTCAGGATCTCAGGCAGAAGGGTTAAAATGGTTCAGGAATGCAGGACTCAGAGAGAAAGATTTTATAGATTTAAACTGACAGTAACCTTAACTGTTTGATCAATGAATACCAAATGTTTCCTTGTAAGGAAATGGCTAATCTCACTATTACTATTACCATATCTTTTAAATATCATGGATTGATTGCAGCCTGAATCATAAGTGAGAAAAAAAAATTGATCAAATTAAAAGAAATTCAGACTACTGAAAACTGAACAGCAATACTTCATAGATGAAGGCAAACATGACACAAGGGCATTTTTTTTTAACACTCAGCACAAACTGAGCTTGTTAACAATGTCTGTCAGAACTAACACACTGCCCATATGAGCAAAAGAAAGTATGTTTAGCACAATTTTTTTTAAATTTTCAAATGCAAAATCCAAGAGCTGCTAAAACTAGAGGGTTATTAAATGAGCCTATTGTATGTATATTTGATTTGATTCATTCGTTTTTTATGGTTTATCAACCTTTTGCAGGTTATTTAAAGCCAGAAAATATTTTTAGGTTCTAAGAATTTCCTTTTTTTTTTTTGAGATAATGATCATTTAGTGATACAAATCTTACTAGTTAACCCATAGCTTGGAAAGAATAGATGAATTTTTACTTTTCTCAAGAGTATATAAGCATAAGTGAATATAATAAACCCAACTGGAATTGGAACTTGGCTCTCTAATCTCAAATTCTAAGCCATTATACATCACACCACCCACACATCTAAGCTTAGAGCACCTAGCATTTTCAAGTGGTCACCCAGCTATGTACTGACCAAGCTCTAAATTGCTTAACTTTGGTGTTCATTTGTGAACCAGTGCTTCAACATAATGTGGCTCTAAGTAATGGACATAGGAGGGGTAAGGAAGTGCAGATTATGAAGATACATATGACAGGTAATGTTTGACCCAGACAAAAAAAGGTTAACGTTGTAGTGTTTGTTGAAGCATTCTCTTGGGAGGCTGTTCCATAAAGTAGTGGCTCTTGTGAAGAAACTGTCCAAATGGATCTTCTTCTTACGAATGTAATATATAATGGGAATGAGGATGATTGGTCCCTGTGTTTATGGCATGTGAGGTCTATCTCAACTGACAGAACCTTGAAAATGCAGCTTGTCAAAACATTTTCCATGGAAATAGAGTAGTGAATGGTTTGCGTTGTTTTATCTGTGAGAGTGGAGTTGTAGGAGGTATCCATTTTTGAACTCTGGAAAAAGATGATTGGGTAGCTCCATCTTAGATATGGTAGCGATACTTCATTTTTCTTTATCTCATAAGTCTTATCCGTAAGTTGAACTGTAGTCAAGCTGAACAAATTTTACTGACTCAAAATCAAGACACTGAAACATATAATTGATAATTTCTGATGCTATGATCTATTTGTTGGGAAAAATTAAATTAAGAAGGAATTAAGAGAATAGTTTACTGTCAGTAATGAAAGACTCATAAAGAAGCCTGAGACAGCTTCTTTGACACAGCTCATAATTAAACTAAAATCAAACTTATGTAGAATATTAGTTCCAGTTAGCATGAAGACTGGTTATTTCATCCATCTTCTTCTGCGTCATGTCCCTTGGCAGTTATGACTCTCCAGAATTTCCTGTCCTTTATAGCGCTTAATAAATTTTGCCTTTTGATATCTCCCCTAAATCTTGCTCTGCCATCTATTTACTCAAGATCTCTAGCTAGATTATGCATTGTTTTCCTCTATCCCTCTTGATTTAAATCTATCCTGTGAGTATCAAATTTTTCGAGCTGTCTTTTCTCATTATGTGTCCCAGAAATTTCAACTCTCTTCATAATGTTAAGTTTAGGTATCTTTTTTTGTTTCCATTTTTTCTAAATCTTTCTTCATTTCATGGTATTCTCAGCATCCTTCTGTAGAAGTTAAGTTTGTTCTTCATCTTTGAAAAGATTGTCCAGCATTCAATCCCACATAGAAGGACTGATAATACATAAAAGTTCAGTGCTATTTTCTTTGTTTCTAATGAATTTTTTCTATTTCTTGATACTTTGGCTTAGCTTTTTTGGAAGGCATTTTTCACTATCTCAATGTGCCTTCGAATTTCACTGTCACACTTTCCATCTGCTGTTAAAACCCATTACTTCAACTTATTCCTAAAGAATCTGAAAGAACAACCTATCTTATGGCATAATTTTTTCAGCCTTCCAAAAATAAATCATTTTAATATGTAAGGAATTTCTGAAAAGTAAGGTACATATAGTTGAACCAAAACACTGTTATAATGCTAAAAACAAAGCAACAGATTATGTGTCAGTTAAAACAACATTAATATTGAGTGTATGTCTATATGTCATCACAACAAGGATGTCTGTCACTATAAAATGGGAGACAAACATAGAGGCAAGAGGTTTAATGAGATGTTTTCATACCAAGCTTAAAAATCCAGGGAGATTCACTGTGAACTCCTTGCTGTATATGGTAATGCTAAGATTAGATGTTTCTTTATATGGAAACATTAAGCATTCATTGACTAAGCAGCTACTGCTACTTTCAATTGAATTTTATAAAATCTTTCTATTAAATTTATTGGTTGCTTTTTATAGCTTATCAACCTTTGTAAAGCCAGAAAATATTTTAGGGGTGTAACAATTTCTTTTTTAGAGATAATGATGATTTAATGATACAAGTCCTACTAATTAACCTATAGCTGGAGGGAGATGAGGTGGATTCATACATTTTTCAAAAGTAATTACATCTAAGTGAATATAAGGAACCTGTCTGAAACTGGAACACAGCTCTCTGATTTTTAATTCTGAGCCATTATCAATTACACCACCTGCACAGCCAAGCTTACAGCACCTGGTATTCCTAAGTGGTCACTCATCTAAGTACAGACCAGGCTTTATGTTGCTTAAATTCAGTGATCATGCAAGAACCAGTGTTTCAACATATGACAATAAGCCTTTCTAGTAAAACAATTTTTCAGGAAAATAGGTTTTTCAAGTCCACTGTTATTGCATTTCCAATAATGATGGGGCTTCCTTTCTAACCTTTTGTTTGAAGTAGTGTGAAACGTCACCCTCTTTGTTATATTATTTTCTCTTCAAGTTACATGTGCTATTCATTTTAGTTGTTGCTGCTGTTGATAGTCCTCAAGTGATGTGGTTTCTGCTATTTGCTACAGTTCTTTGTGATTCTGTAACACTAGTCCACAAGGTTTGTTTTGTACTGGTGAGACAGAAAAGTACTAAGAAGAGGGGAAAAAAGTCAAACAGTTATGTCCTGACCCCAAAAAGAAAAGGTATTGAGCAAAATCTCATGGGAAAATTAGTCCAGGTGTTGTAATGGAATGTCCCACACTCCCTATCATCTATGTGGACTGACTATATCGGTAGATATATATAGTGAGCACAGTAAATACCTGGCAGACTTTCTTCAGGAATTATTAACCTGCTAAACAATTCCCTGTCTTTCAGTAGTGTATTCTCTTTTACAATAAACCTCTCTTTCTTTCATCTACGCCTGTGTTGCTGTTCCTTTCACTTGAATACCACCTTTTTTTGTAACCTCTTTATGGATACAACAGTTTGAAAAGGTATTATCCTTGCCAAAACCTATAAAGAGTAGCCACTTCCACAGATGGGCATATGAATCTGCAGAATGACACCAGCACATGGCATCTTCATTCATCAGCAACAGAAAATAATGGTATGTAAACTGAAGATTTTATTCATGATGATAGATAGTGCAAGTTTTGTGATATGGCAGTGGCGCTTGATCTTATAAAGTTGGTAGCCCATGAAATTGTCTACAAGTAGTTCAGATATTAGAAAGTATCATCTTATTGGGTCCAAAAAGCAATCAACTGAAGAATACAAGTTCCAATGCATTAGCATTTATTTTCCTTTGTTTCTAAAAAGTCTTTCATCAAAAGCAATAATACAAAAGGGCTTTTACCAGGAATTAAAAAAAAACAGAGAGGACAATAAAAGAACATGATTCTAGGAGACAAAAGATGATGATTTATGTTGTGTTTAAATTTTTGAAGATTGTAGTTGACAAGAAAGCAAGAAGCTGGAAGAGAGTTCCACAGACAAGAAGTTCAGAAGAAAATCAGCATTTGGAATGGTAATAGGGACTTTCTGAAGCCCATGATTGGGGATGATGAGCCATGGATGCATTCTGTTACTGGAGAAACTGTTTCATAAATGAGAAAAAAATTCTGATTAATTTAAAAGAAATTCAGAATACTAGAAGCTGAAATGCAGTACTTCATAGATGAAGGCAACCATGACACAAGGGCAGATTTTTTGAGCAGTCAGCACGAACTGAACTCATTCACAACATCTATCAGACCTAACACACTGCCCATATAAGCAAAACAAAGTAACATAAATTAATTACTGTTCCTCTAATGCAAGGTCCAAGAACCACTAAAGATAGAAGGTTATTAAATCAAGTCAAGATCCAAAGCTTTGATTATACTTCTGCTGGTTTCCTAGTGACTGGGGTCAGCAGCAGTAAACTAGTTCTCACTCCTTCTTTCCAAGCATCGCTGACAAGTGGGCTAATGTGGGGAAGGCCACATCACATTCCTTCTCATCCCTCCCAATACAGTCCTTCCTAGGTCTACTTTGACTTCTATCGCCAGGAATCCTGAACTCTGAAACAGTTTTAATGCCTGATGAAGCTTACTGGACATGACAAAACCATCAAAGTTGATGCTGAGGCTGTTCAAGATATTAGAAGATGTCGATTGACATTGCATTTAAATTTTTGGAAGATTATAACTATCAGGGAAGCAAGTAAACGGAAGGGACTTCCACAGGCAAGAAGTGTGAGAAAAGAAGCTGTTGGTAGTTACATTTAATTATTCCAATGGTAAAAGGGTGGGACCTAGATGCTAGTCTAGTAGCAGGCTTAAATTCATGTAGTTGGGGTACCAGGAAAAAAGCTCAACAGAACAGTTGCCATGAAAATATTTGTAGAAAAAACAGAGGGAAGATACGTCACAAATGTGAGAAAGTTATGGAAAATTGTTCTAATGAGTATTTAACCTGAAGAAGGCCGGAGTGTACAATGGCTGAAACATTGTGATAAATATGGCAACAAAGATGAGGACAATAGTCCGAATAATGTAAATAATCCTATTCTTTTATTGTCCTTTCTCTTCATTGATGATTTTTTTTTTTCTCCTCATTTTCTTTTATTTTTGGTAACCCATTGCATTAAAGTGGCATTATCACCTTGGCTGGGATGAAAAGGTTAAAAAAACAGTTTTTTGGAATATAAAAGATGTGCTGTTCATCAACTTCATAGCCTATAGTCAAACAATTAACACCAATTATCTGAAAGAGTGGATGGACTGTGGGAAACTGTCTCTCAAAGAAAGCAGGATGTTTGTGTAAGTATGTCATCTGCCTGCATCACAATATTGCTCCACATGGAACCAACCTGATTTGTTCCAGGGACATGGCTGGGTTATTTTATTGTATCCTTCAAACAGTGTGTTATCATCTTTTGACCATGCAAGTGATATTTATTCAAAAAGGCCATTCTGTATAGATGATGCTGTCATTGCAGAAGGGCATACTTGGTTCCAGTTTCCTGAAATTATGTATATGAAGGAGGCTATTATATGCTTTGTTATATGATCAAGTATTCTCCCACTTGTTATTCTTCTGCTTCTTTTTATTCTCCTCCTACTACTGCTGGTTATTCTTCTGCTTCTTTTTATTCTCCTACTACTGCTGCTTGTTATTCTTCTGCTTCTTTTTATTCTCCTCCTACTACTGCTGGTTATTCTTCTGCTTCTTTTTTTTTGTTATTCTCTCCTGCTACTGCTGCTTGTTATTCTTCTGCTTCTTTTTATTCTCCTCCTACTACTACTTGTTATTCTTCTGCTTCTTTTTATTCTCCTCCTACTACTGCTTGTTATTCTTCTGCTTCTTTTTATTCTCCTCCTACTACTGCTGGTTATTCTTCTGCTTCTTTTTATTCTCCTGCTACTGCTGCTTGTTATTCTTCTGCTTCTTTTTATTCTCCTCCTACTACTACTTGTTATTCTTCTGCTTCTTTTTATTCTCCTCCTACTACTGCTTGTTATTCTTCTGCTTCTTTTATTCTCTCTACTGCTGCTTTCTGTTATTCTTCTGCTTCTTTTTATTCTCCTCCTACTACTACTTGTTATTCTTCTGCTTCTTTTTTTTATTCTCCTCCTACTACTGCTGGTTATTCTTCTTCTTCTTTTTATTCTCCTGCTACTGCTGCTTGTTATTCTTCTGCTTCTTTTATTCTCCTCCTACTACTACTTGTTATTCTTCTGCTTCTTTTTTATTCTCCTCCTACTACTGCTGGTTATTCTTCTGCTTCTTTTATTCTCCTGCTACTGCTGCTTGTTATTCTTCTGCTTCTTTTTATTCTCCTCCTACTACTACTTGTTATTCTTCTGCTTCTTTTATTCTCCTCCTACTACTACTTGTTATTCTTCTGCTTCTTTTTATTCTCCTCCTACTACTGCTTATTCTTCTGCTTCTTTTTATTCTCCTGCTACTGCTGCTTGTTATTCTTCTGCTTCTTTTTTTTTATTCTCCTCCTACTACTACTTGTTATTCTTCTGCTTCTTTTTTATTCTCCTCCTACTACTGCTTGTTATTCTTCTGCTTCTTTTTTTATTCTCCTCCTACTACTGCTGGTTATTCTTCTGCTTCTTTTTATTCTCCTGCTACTGCTGCTTGTTATTCTTCTGCTTCTTTTTATTCTCCTCCTACTACTACTTGTTATTCTTCTGCTTCTTTTTATTCTCCTACTACTACTGCTTGTTATTCTTCTGCTTCTTTTTATTCTCCTCCTACTACTGCTGGTTATTCTTCTGCTTCTTTTTATTCTCCTGCTACTGCTGCTTGTTATTCTTCTGCTTCTTTTTATTCTCCTGCTACTGCTGCTTGTTATTCTTCTGCTTCTTTTTATTCTCCTGCTACTGCTGCTTGTTATTCTTCTGCTTCTTTTTATTCTCCTCCTACTACTACTTGTTATTCTTCTGCTTCTTTTTCTCTCTCCTATTCTTCTGCTTGTTATTCTTCTGCTTCTTTTTTTTCTCCTCCTACTACTGCTGGTTATTCTTCTGCTTCTTTTATTCTCCTGCTACTGCTGCTTGTTATTCTTCTGCTTCTTTTTTTATTCTCCTGCTACTGCTGCTTGTTATTCTTCTGCTTCTTTTATTCTCCTCCTACTACTACTTGTTATTCTTCTGCTTCTTTTATTCTCCTCCTACTACTGCTGGTTATTCTTCTGCTTCTTTTTATTCTCCTGCTACTGCTGCTTGTTATTCTTCTTCTTTTTTATTCTCCTCCTACTACTACTTGTTATTCTTCTGCTTCTTTTTATTCTCCTCCTACTACTGCTTGTTATTCTTCTGCTTCTTTTTTTATTCTCCTCCTACTACTACTTGTTATTCTTCTGCTTCTTTTTATTCTCCTCCTACTACTTTGTTATTCTTCTGCTTTTTTATTCTCCTCCCTCCTACTACTGCTTGTTATTCTTCTTCTTCTTTTTTTATTCTCCTCCTACTACTACTACTTGTTATTCTTCTGCTTCTTTTTATTCTCCTACTACTACTGCTTGTTATTCTTCTGCTTCTTTTTATTCTCCTACTACTACTGCTGGTTATTCTTCTGCTTCTTTTTATTCTCCTCCTACTACTGCTTGTTATTCTTCTGCTTCTTTTTATTCTCCTCCTACTACTGCTGGTTATTCTTCTGCTTCTTTTTATTCTCCTCCTACTACTGCTGCTTGTTATTCTTCTGCTTCTTTTTATTCTCCTCCTACTACTACTTGTTATTCTTCTGCTTCTTTTTATTCTCCTCCTACTACTACTTGTTATTCTTCTGCTTCTTTTTATTCTCCTCCTACTACTACTACTTGTTATTCTTCTGCTTCATTTTATTCTCCTACTACTACTACTTGTTATTCTTCTGCTTCTTTTTATTCTCCTCCTACTACTGCTTGTTATTCTTCTGCTTCTTTTTATTCTCCTCCTACTACTACTACTTGTTATTCTTCTGCTTCATTTTATTCTCCTCCTACTACTACTACTTGTTATTCTTCTGCTTCTTTTTATTCTCCTCCTCCTACTACTACTTGTTATTCTTCTGCTTCATTTTATTCTCCTCCTACTACTACTACTTGTTATATTCTGGCAGTTTTACCTTTCAGCCTTCTTCAAGTGTCTGTCTGATTTGATTATAGTGGCAAAGGCTTATGCAGAACCACCCACACTTTTGGAAGAACTGAATACAGAGAACAGGTACACAAGGTTTTCAAACAACCATCCTCTCTATTTTAATTCAGAGTTGTATATTTAGGCTATGTGTAAATAGCAGGACACACCGGGTTCTATAGCCTTGGATGGCAACTGGTTTACTGTAGAAAGAAATGACAACCTACTGTGGGAAAAATCTGCCTCAATAGTCATGTATCAAAAGATACATGATCACCTAAGTGTGTATCATGCATGGCACATAACTGACTGACTGACTTTCCACTTGAATTCATTTCATTCACTTACATGCTAATACTCTTGGGAAAGATAGGAATCCTCCTCTTCTCCCCCAGCTATGGGTAAATAGCAGGACAGACCAGGTTCTATAGCCTTGAATGGTAACTGGTCTACTGCAGAAAGAAATGGCAAACTACTGTGGGGAAAAAGTCTACCTTGTCAGTAATGTATCGAAAGATACATGATTGCCTAAGTATGTATCATACATGGAACATAACTGACTTTCCAGTCGAATCCATTACATTCACTTACATGCTAATACCCTTGGGAATGATATGGATCCTCTTCTTCTCCTCCAGGCTATGGGTAAATAGCATGATAGAAAGTGTTGTATAGCTTTGGATGGCAACTGGTCTACTGCAGAAAGAAATGGCAGCATGAATTGGAGCAAAAAATCCAAGCATCAGAAATGAGATTCTACAGAATTATTCAAAGTATTCACAAATGACACAGTGTAAGACAAGAAACAGGCCTCAGAACTAAAATCAAGAAAAACAAGTTGAAATGGTATGGAGATAAGAGCCAACTATATTTGCACTGTTATCCTACATATGATACCACCTTAAAGAAAGGAAGAAAAAAGCAAAGAAAAGAAAAGAGTGGGCTGACATCACTGCTCAGACTGAACGTTAATTTAGAGATTCAGACATTGACCTACAACTAAGACATATATAAAGAGCTGTGGTAGTAGACTGGCCAGAGTGTTAGTTTGCCTGTTTGCAAGTGGGCTCCTGATGGAGTGGACACCCCTATATAAAATAAAAATGCAATAAAGAAACAAAAACAGACAAACTGTTTTAGTAATAAAAAGGAATAAGAAAAAAAGGAATTGTTAGATGAATTGGAGGCAGAAGCAGTTATTGGCAGATTCACATAATCATCAAGTGAACACAAACAATCTCCTCTTAATATAGCAAACTGCATGCAATGTTCTATTGCACTTTTGAACTATCTGTTAATGTGTAAATTATGCAGTAAACTATTTAAACATATCAACTAATTACTTAAAATTAAAAATAAATAATTCAATTATGACATTGTGTATTTACATTTGGTATCTACTGCCAGTAATATATACAGTACGCATACAATGTAATTAGTAAGAAATACACATTTTCCACAAAAATTTTACTTGTATTCTTTTTTTTTCCATATGTATTCCATATGTATTATTAAAATTTATTCCTTGTGACAATTAAATGATAGCATAATAGTTGTCATTGGTCCCCCTTTATCTCCTGGCAACCAAGATTTTCAGACCTAGTCTGCTACTGAGAACTGGTTAGATGCTCAGCTGCACAGAGACCCTATGACCATATTTGGTCATATAACTAATGATGATTATGAATTCATTTGAATTTAACAAGTTTAGTCTGTTTAAGCTTTCTATTGTAATTTTCTAATTTTGAAATAAGTTGTTCATCCAAGCTGAAAATTGTAAACTATTGAAACTATCACAGTCATTATCAAAAACCAAAAATGTCAGTATTGTAGATAACATTTTTATAATAAATTTTCTATAATTTTTAGAATGCTATATTTCAAATTCAAATATACATGTATCATATAAGTAGTACCATGTGTAGAATGGTTTCACAGAGATGGACTGAGGCTGGAAAATCTATCAAATATTTTATAGTTATTACTATTATTATTATATATGCATATTAAATATTTTATACAGACTTTAAAATTTTTAAATTCCAACTCCAGAGGTGAAATATATTTTATTTAATGCAGGTCATTTATTTTCCATAATAATAATAATAGCTTCAAGTATTTTGTGTCATTCAGTGCAGTTTGGTATCATCCAGTAATATTTATCTTATGCTGATAGCTGTATTTTGATTGTCAATGATGTGATTTAATTTTTGATTTGTACCAATCTTTGTTAAGTAAAAAGTTAATCTACAAGAGAATGTGGAGATTCTGTAGCCAATATAAGAATTTAATGTTATTTTCCAGATACTGATATTAGATATGCAATCTCCCAAAGGACATGAAAATTCATGATCAACATTATTTTATAGAGTGGATAATTGAAGACCTGAGTTACTTAAATGTTTTAAACTGTTTATAATGAATTACAAATCTAAGATAGTTCTTGGAATGATTAAATTTTAATGACTTTTTTCATCTTCTTGATAGTTACAGCACATCTAGTTATGGTAGAATAAAGTTAATAGTGTTTTTTTTTTTATTTATGTTATTGTTTCTAAAATTTTTTAAAGCTAATTTTATTTGCTCAGCCATCTCATGGTTGGCAAAATTATTGTTAATAAGTATTTGCTTTATGTAGCACAATTCTTCATAAAATAATATTTGCTAAGATAAAAATAATTTTGCTTAGTTAATCAGTATTTTATATATTATTTCTGTGAGAACATTCACTTTTTTAATTGAGGACAAGGAAATAGTACTAAAAAGTATGTAATATAAGTCTTCCTATATGACAGCAAAGTCTGGATAATTTCGCAGATGAAGAAAAAGCTTGAAGCAACAGAAATATGGTTCTAGTGAAGGATGCTGAGAACATCATGGACCGAATATGCGGGCAATAATAAAGTTTTAGAAAAAATGGAAACAAAATGGACACTTATACTTAGCATCAGAAAGAGATAGTTGAAATTTATAGGGAACATAATGAGGAAAGAGGGCTTGTAAAATTTGATACTCACAGGATAGATTGAAGTCAAGAGGGATAGATAAAATCAATGCATAACCGACCTAATGAGCTTGAGTAAATGGATGTTGGAACAAGTTTTAGGAGAGATAACAAAAAGAGAAAATTTACTAAAAGCTATAAAGCTCAAGAAATTATGGAGAGCCATGATTACAAGCCTTCTCAAGGGATACAAAACATAGAAGAGAGAATGTTCTTTTTGGCCAGAGTCATTCCCTTAATTAACAATCACAGATAAGGAAATTTTTAATTAACTTTTCTTTTTTTTATATACAAGAAACATCTGTGAATTCACTGAGTATTAGCAGCATAAGATCTCAGAGATTTGGATAATACTTTGAGTCATTGAATGCAGACATACATTCTTGCATATAAACCAGTTAACTAAAAACTTTAAAAAAATACCTTGTACAGTGTTTAATTAAATATATTTAAGATCTGATAATTTAATTCCCAGAATGCCAACTGTATGTCACTGGGTTAATGAATCAGGCAAACATTTGGAACCAATCATGTCCAGACTTCTGCTTTCTTGAGATGCAGACAAGATGAGCCATTCATTGCCAAGAAGTAGGTGAAGTTTCATGTGTTCATGTTATACTGCTGACAAAGAGTGATTAAAGGCAATCTGGAACAACATATTACACTTAAGTCGTTTGTGAAGACTGGTAAAAGTGCTAGTGAAAAGTTAGCCTAATTAAAAATGGCTTATGGTGAACATGCCATGAAGAAATATTTCTGAGAAGCACAAGTTGAAGGAAAGGCAAGAATGTGTGCATGATGAGACAAGAATGGACACTCAAAATCATAAAAACCAGATGCAAATGTTTGTTTGGAAGTTCTGAAAGCATTACAAGAATCATTTCAGAGGAAAACACCTGAAATGTGTCTCTGTAAGTGGATTCTTGTCTATGAAAAGGCTCCTTCACATAATACATCAAGAGTTTGCAAATTCCTGGTGAAGATATCCATTACAAAATAGTGCACTTACTGTTTTTACCAGATTTAGTCCCCCAGGATTTTTGCCTATTTCCAAAATGCCATGTAAGGACAAGTATTTCCTGACATTCCTGAGATTCAACAAATTAAAAAATTCAACATTTCTGAAAGATATTCTGGAAAATGAATTCAAAGAACGTGTCCATCAATGACACCATCATTTCACAAGAGGAATACTTTGAAGGTGACATCTGCCAATAGTGACCAAGTAAATAAACTTGCTTTCACATTCCATTCTTGGAATTAAATTGTCACACCTTATATATATATATATATATATATATATATATATATATATATATATATATATATATCTCAATGAATATACATAATATACAATCTCAATAACATGACTTGGAGTTTCATGCAGTTCTTGCAATGTTCAGATCACTAATTTATAATTTTTGCAGAATGCAGTTCACTAATTTATATTTATAGCTCTGTATCATAACACTGAGCACTGCATTTATAACACCTAAGGAAGAAATATATTTATATGTACGTTCAAGTATATGTGCATGTACATATATTTTTTTTTATCTTATATATATATATATATATATATATATATATATATATATATATATATTTTTGGCAGCATGTTTTCTTTAAGATATGTCTCATTAAATAATTTAGAGAAGTTTTGTTTAGTTATTTTAATAGGATCCTCCTGTAATTACTGACAAGTTCTTTAATATCCTTATTAAAGGAAGAAAGAAAATTACCATGTTGATGCATATTTATTTTATTCTGAGTACTTTTGTCATTAGCACATTGTTGCCATCATTGTCTTGTTTTGCCCACATTTGCAATTTAGGAAAATTCTTGTTGGAAATATATCTGTACTTTTTCATGAAAATAATAAATATAAACTAAAATTCTTGAAACTACCTATATTAATAAACTGAAACCAACCCTTAATAAATTTAATTATGTATACTGCACAAATGTTTTAAATGTTTACAGTGGATAGTTTTAAATAGTTTTTGCTTTTTAGATATATTTAGATATTACAATAACTTAATTACCTCCCTTGACGTTTATATATGAGCCTACATGATAAAATTTAAAATTTTACAGTACATAACCTTAGTGTTTTTCATTTTACATGGAAAAAATTTAATTTTCAGATGAACACAACAATTTTGTCTTAGAAAAATGATGAACATAATTTTTATCTTAAAATAATAAGACTCTGATGATGACATTGTGCTAATATTGAAAGTACTTGGAATAAAATGAATATGCATCAACATGGTAATTTTCTTTCTTTAATAAGGATACTAAGAAACTTGTCCATAATTTCAAGAGGATTTTATTAAATAAAAATAAGTAGAAAAAACTTGTCTAAATTATTTAATGAGACACGTCTTAATATACATATATGTGTGTGTGTGTGTGCCAGCTGTATGTCTCTCTTGTTAAAAAAAACAGACATTTTTGTCTGAATTTTTGGAATGAAAAGTGATCATTACTTACTTTATTTACATATGGACTATTGTCCGCAACTTTGTTCTTGCTATCACAACATTTCAGTAATTGTCCGATCTTGGCTTCATCAGGTGTATGTCTATCCAGGTAACTTAAAGGGAATTTTGAACTGAAACTTTTATTTAATCTATGGTTGTCCTTGTTCTACTGCCGATGTCTAGGAATATCTCATCTAGTTCTTATTTTAGCTCAACTTGTTTCCACTGTATCCATTTACATGGCCTGGACAAGTGATTGGACTCACAAATACTATGTCATCAAATTCTTGAATAAATGATTTAATCCACTAGGCTGTTGTCCTGTGCAACAATTTTCTGTGGAGAAACTTGGAGCCTTAAAACTAACCTGCCTGCTCATAAGTTGCTGCACTCCCTGGAGCTTTTCTCTTTTGTTAAGCTGGCATTACTGAAGACTTGCTGTCATTTGTCTTTATTCCTTTATTAGCAGCTCCCATACTGTATTTATTTCTATGATAAGCCTACCAAGGAGATCCTTATAGCCCAACATATGCACTGATCCTTTCTGACATTTAACTCTCTTTAAGTTAAATTAAAGAAATACTTGTCTGAAATGAAGATCTTTGTCCTCTCAAGATTCATGATAATATTATTTCTTACTGATAACTGTAGACTAGACTGAGTAGTGATGATGAAAAGTTACTAAAATTAAGATGAAATACTCCTGTAAAATTAATAATGCCTGAAAATGGTTCATCTAATAAAAATTCATGCTAATATTATGACTTATGTTTTTAATGTTCTTAGCCAGATAATCTATGGAGTTATGATGAAAAGCAATTAGTTTTAAAATAGTTTAGTTGGTTGGTGGATTTAACAACATATCAATCTCTGTTAGCCTATTTAATGCTGAAATCTGTTTCTTGTTGATACTTCTGTCCATAGGTCAGCATAGGTTGTCCATACACAAGTCCACAAACACTGATTTAGTAGGTGGCCCTTTTAGAGGAATATTGCATTTCTGCAGAGGTTGCAATCAATATAGTCTAGGACCTACAGCCAGAACAACTAAAATGATAAAAGAAATTGCAGTCTAAAATTAATAATGGTGGACAATGCATCATCTAATAACAATAAAGTCAAGACTATTTTACATAAGAATTATGAAAATATGGCACTGAATATTCAGGGAAGAATGAAGAGCAAGTTTAAGAGTTAGAATTGATCTGCCAGCCATAAAAGCTTTGGTAGCTCACTTAATAGAGCACCTGCCTTGTATAGACAGGCTTCTCAAATTAAAAGGGATGTGAGTTTGAGCTTCACTGGGACATTATTTTCTATTTATTTCTGATTTGAGCAGTTTATTCACTGCTGTAGATTGATACTCTGAGCAAATTGTGATTAAACGCATTTAAATATTAAAGACATACTTTTTTTTACAATAATGTTCACTATATAAAATGTCACAGAGCCATTCAAGGTAGAGGGTTACAGAGTAAGAGGCGCAGATGATGAGGATATATAGGGAAGATAACAGTTAACCTTAAACTTGAACAGGTTAAGACTGTAGTGATGGGGGAAACATCGTCTTGGGAGTCAGTTCCAAAGAGGATGATTCCCCAATCACTTCCCTAAAAATAATAATGTTTGACAAGTGTCCATTTTACTAGTTTAATGATGACTGCAGACTGAGGGTCTGAATAGTTGCTATGAAAGGAAGTGAAATTAAGATGAAAGAAATAGTTGTCTAAATTTAATACTGGTTGACAATGCTTCATCTAATAAAAATTTATGATAATATTACTACTTGTTTACTGATGACTAGACTGATGGAAACCAATTAAGATGATAGAAAAATGAGTGAAAAGTAATAATGATTAATTCATTCGCCAATTAGGTCTATGTTAAATTGGATGACATGGGAAAATTATTAAACACCAACCACTGGCATCAATTAAAAAAACAGCAATCATAGACCTAACAACATCTTTTAACAATTTAGTTCATCTTAGTTTAACACAAAAGCCAAGATTCATGATAATATTATTTCTTACTGATAACTGTAGACTAGACTGAGTAGTGATGATGAAAAGTTACTAAAACTAAGATGAAATACTCCTGTAAAATTAATAATGCTTGACAATGGTTCATCAGGATCATGAGGATTCATTTCCCAAAAGGGATATCACAATAACTATTTTAATCACAGAAAAAAAAAACTATTCTTACTATATAACAAAACAAAACTTGGACAGAAAATTTAAATGGAATTTTGGCAGAATGATGACAGATTTTGGCTCCACATGAGCCAATGAAGATAGACCAACCAAATCTGGTTGGTCAGACAGGTTCATGTTTTTATTATCAAACCTGATAATACAAATTAGCTATGTACTA
>CAHIKZ030005207.1:717500-725000 GCA_903632075.3 Acanthosepion pharaonis | reverse complement strand
AAGAAACTGAATTTGAATAGTGATTTTTAAAATTGTAAAGGCAAATACTGCAGCCACTCATATCCAAGGATGCCAGTCTACTACGGCAGATAGCTAATCCCCATTGTAGATGCCTGCTCAGGCACATTTGTGTTTGTTCAACACCTATATCTCACATGATCAACAGTCTGAAGAAGGCCAGCACACTCAAACACTCGGTCATAATGACTTGTGACTTTGTGCTTGCACAACTATCAACACTTCAAAATGTCTACTCATTTTCACTCACAAGGCTTGGGTCAACCTATGATATGTTTTTCAGACACTTTCCAAAGCTTCTCGCACACTGGGAGATTAGAACCCTGGTCTCATATTCAGAAAGTGAATATTCTAACAACCAGGCTACATGCCCATATAAAATTGTAGATACTAATGCACAATTTGATATTAATTTCAACAGACTTTAAAGAAAGTAATATGAAATAATCTTAATGCCATTATAATATTAATTCTGGTTCCTAAAATTTAACTTCAGTTTTTAGACATTCTTTTAGACATATAGATATGTAGGGTATATCAAATATTCTCTTTCACGGTGATATTTTATATTTACCTGTTTTTTTTTTTTTTTTTTTTTTTACAAGAGTTGTTTTTTTTATTTAATTCTGTAAAAGGACAAAATTTGATAAATAAATTTTTCCCTTTTTATTTAAAGCTAGAAATGATTCCATATCAAGGAAAGAAAAGAAATCTTTTTTTTTCCCTTTGAAATTGCTTTGCTTTTAAATTTTAATTTTCCTCTTAGTTTTCATTTCCTTAACAAGAGCCATTCGTGAAGTCATAACATGAAAATACAAGCACTTTGGACAAAAGGACACTGCAAGAGAAATTAAGAACAAAAAAATGAGCCCTGTTGGTTAGCAAAGAAAAGAAAAGGAAGTCTGGGATTGAAAAAGAAAGAATTGGGGAAGTTCCATTGAAAATTGTTCGTTCTTGCAAACAGTTCTAGACAATGTGTCAAAATGGCTTATTCAGTTTCTCAAGGGCCTTAAATACCGACAGGCATGAAGAATTATCAGCATGAATGATGCAAGGCAAGTTAAGGCGTTGTCCTTTATTTTCTGTGACAACAATTCTTTCATTCATTTGTTCTTTCTTTCAAGCATACAGAGCCAAGAAAGAGTGAATAGTCACTGGCAAGATTTTAGTATTGGGTTGTGGGTGCTCATTGTGTTACCAGCCATTGTGTGAAAGTCATGTCTATTAACAGAAATATCTTTTGTCATTCTGATTGGTTATTGAGGTGATTTTTGTTTGTGTCAATTTATGTTTTTGTCATTATTTCCAAATGAAAGCCACGTTAATGGTTTTCTTGCTCTTTGCCCTTCTTTAAATTCAGATTCTTTTTCTTCTGTCTTAATTTTGTCAAAACGAGCCTCACTAGTTAAGCACTTGGGATAGGATTTCAATTTTTTTTTAATATTAATTGCATTATATTAAAAAAATTGATTTGAATAATGAGGAAAATTTAAGGAAAATGGAAAAGAAAGACACTTAGATTGTTTTTTTTTTTTTGTTTTTTCTGACTTATCAACCCTCTGCAGATTATTTAATGACAGAAAATATTTGTAGACTGTAACAATTTCTTTGTGAAGATAATGATTTACTAATAAAAATCTTACTAATTAACCCATAGTTGGGGCAAGAAGAGGTGGATTCATACCTTTCTCCAGAGTATTTGCACATAGGTACTGACCAGGCTCAAAACTGCTAACTTTGGTGATCATGCAAGAACTGGTATTTCAACATGATATGGGCATAAGCTGTTAGAATCAATTGACAGACTGATTAGTTTTTGTTTTTATAGTTTATCAACCCATTGTGAGAAATTTAAAGCTGAAACATAATTCAGATTGTAATAGGATGGTGTCAGTACCTGGTGTTCCCAAGCTGTTCCTTATCTAAGTACTAACCAAGCTCAATGTCAATTAATTTTCCTAATCAAATGAATACCAGTGTCTTCAGTTTGACTAAGGTACTTAGAATCAGAAAGAGACACCTAAAATTTATAGAATGTATAATGAAAAGAGAGAGCTTGGAGAATTTATTGCTTACAGTACCTGGTGTTCTAAATACCGACCAGGCTTAATGATGCTTAGCTAGTGATTGGTCATAAACTGGTGTTTTCAACATGATTTGACTGCTGGAGTTTAGAATCAGTAAGAGACAATTTCAATTTCTGGGACATATAATGAAAAGAGAGGGCTTGGAGAATTTATTGCTTACAGTACCTGGTGTTCTAAATACCGACCAGGCTTAATGATGCTTAGCTAGTGATTGGTCATAAACTGGTGTTTTCAACATGATTTGACTGCTGGAGTTAAGAATCAGTAAGAGACAATTTCAATTTCTGGGACATATAATGAAAAGAGAGAGCTTGGAGAATTTATTGCTTAGAGCACATGATGTTCCAAAGCTTTGTTTGGTTTTATTTCATTTGTTTTATGGTATATCAACCTCAATGGGTTATTTAATGCTGAAAATTTTTTATTGTTGGTCAACATGTATTGCCAGTAATATTTTTCCTTAAAGAAATCTATATCTGTTAATTTTTTTTCAAAAACGTATTGCTGGTAATATTTTTTTGCCTAAAATATATTGCTGGTAATAATGTTTTTTCAAAAGATTTATTGCTGGTGATAACTTTTTACAAAGTATTTCTGGTATTAAGACCTATTTTTACACTTTCATAGAGTTTTGAACCCAGTTTTAGGGGTTAACTATTTGCCCATAGCTGGGACCCTAACAGGTGCTACCACCCCGGATCAGGGTGGACTTGGGAACACCAGAAATTAAGAGGTGGCTCTATGCTCCTCAAAACCTACTGATCAGAGGCTTTGCTGTTGGACATAATTTATCATCATACCCAGGACGTTGATGTAGTTTATCGTCTTACCCAGGACGGTGTTCCAAAAGTGGTCCACGATCTAAGTACTGACCAAGCTTAATGATGCTCAGCCAGTGATTGGTCATGAACTGGTGTTTGCAATATGATTTGACTGTTGGAGTTTAGAATCAGTAAGAGACAATTGCAATTTCTGGGACATATAATGAGAAGAGAGGGCTTGGAGAATTTAACTCAGAAGACATATTGAGATTAAGAGAGACAGAGGAAAACACTGAATAACCTACATAAAAATTTATGTAAATGGTTATATGAACAGCAATTAGGAGAGATAGCAAAAAGACAAACTTTACTAAGAGATTCAAGAAATAAGCATGATAGCCCAAATGTGACACACAAATAGAAGATGTAGAAAATGTCTTAAAAATCAAGGAATGTTTCTTACTTTTTTCTTGATTTGAATGCTGTTTTTTGATGACAAGTTCAAAAATTCTCACCCTGACCTACTTTCTAAATTCTGACCAAATGACCAAAATGGACTATCTTGCACCTCTTTGTGAAGCAGTTAAAAGGAATTTTTGTTTTAATACTTAAATTTTCAATGAATCTCAGAATTTATTTTAACCTTTTGTTTAGTAAACCTTCCAGTATTTTCTGAAAATAAAGAGACATAAAGAGAAATTAACCACAAGTTTATTTGGAAACATACGAGAAAAAAGAACAGTCTAGTTCATTTTAAAATTTCAATGAAAATATCGCACAATAACTGAGTAAATCTTAAAATTTGTTTTACTATATTTTGGGGGGAAATGCTAACATTTTCTAGATTCAGATGCATAGAGAAACTGATATATATTTCTAAATCTATTCCAGAAATGAGGAGAGAAAAGAATTGTCTTGTTCACTTTAAAATCTATACAAATAAAATGAAGTGTTTGTTTGCTCAGAAACAACCAGATGGATTTCAACCAAATTTGGCATGTATTTCGGCTATGAACCAGAGACCGCTGCTGGCTATGTAAAATTAGTCTAGGCCAAAAGTGAATGTCAGGAAAGACCAAAAATAATGCCAAAGAAGACATTTCTCATAAGAGTTAAATATTTATTCCTGTATAAAAAAAATATGGCAAGGAGATAAATCAACTTTTTGTAGTAAATGCCTGGTTATTTCACTTAGTTATTTTAATAATCTATACAAATAAAATGAAGTATCCGTCTGTCTGTCTTTTTAGTGAGAGAAAATTAGTACTCAAGCCATGCCTTGATAGTCTAAAATAAAATATTGTATCAGAATTGAATGAATGCACAAATTTATTTTGATTTTTTTGTGGTGTACCATTCATCTTCTGAATTAGAAGTCTTGAGAGATATGTATCTGAATCTATTCTAAAATAGAAGAGAAAAAGAATAGTCTTGTTCACTTTATTTTAGGGAAATATTACATGAGAACTGAGAGCATGGTTGGCAAACCTAAAATAATCAGTTTGTCTTTAATATAATGTGAATAGTGAACATACATACTCTAAATCCATCACAAAAAATTCACAATATGGCACTAATTCTAAACAATTTAAATAACTGTATACAAATCATTTATAAATTTAGTATAAGATATAAGGAAATAGAATACATGATAGGGAGTACTTGAGGTACTTTAATGGTTGATTTGTTTACTACATAAAGCCAGAAAATGTTTTTTTAATTGTAAGTTTTTTTTTTTTTAAGCTAATAATGGTTTAATAATACAAGATTATTTACTAATTAACACATAGCTAGGTGAAATAGAGGTAGATTTATATCATTCTGAAGGGTATTTGCATACAAGTGAATATAATGAACCTAAAAGGAATTAGAACTCAGCACTCTGATTAAATGATTCCAAGCCATTATTCATTACACTACCTGTATATCCAAGCTTACAGGATCTGGTATTCCTAAATGGTCACCCATCTAGTTACTGAACAGGTTCAATGTTGCTTAACTGTGGTGCTCATATGGGAATCAGTATTTTAACATGATGTGGCTGTAATCCACAGGTACTTTAGTATGAAATATTAAACTGCAAACTCAAGTCATGTTCTTAAATAGCCTTGTCAGATCTAAAGTCTTATAGTGATATCAAGCAATGATTAAACTATCAGCTATATCCAAGTGTTTTTTTTTCAGAACAATGATTAAAATTGGCTTTAAATGAATAAATCTATTAAATCTTAAAGAATAAAACCTTTTATCAGAATGACTGACATGACAGAATCACCAAGAAAGAACATTACCAAATAACATAAAGACTTCCAACAGCAGCAACAAAATTTTAGTAAAAGGAAAATAATATAATCAAACTGTTAACTTAGGAATGAACCTCCGATCAATACTAGAAAGAACTATAACAGATAGTTAACTTGAGAAGTTTAATTTCCTGAAAAGTTGTTTTTAGAAAAAAAAATTAGAAATTTAATTCAAAAGTATGCTAACTTTTCAGTCAATGAATACCAAATTTTTCCTGAATAAAAACAGCTCATCTGACCATTATCATTAACATAGAAATGGGATTGCTTTACAAAGTGTCCACATGTATCCCTTAAAAATACTGTTTTTTTAATGTCTTTTTTTGTCTTTGCCATTAGCAAAAGTGTTTTGCTATTGCCTATAAACTTAGTATGATGCATTAATGAATGTTGTGTATTCTTGTTCATTAAATTAATATTACTTTCTTCTAAGAAATTATTTTATGTAACTTGGTATTCTCCCAGCAAGTATGTCAACCATGATGCTATCTTGGTGGGAAAAGTTCTTTAGAATTACCAACAGATTTTGCTATCAAGGAAGGGAAAATTAATTGATAGGTCAAATAGACAAATTAGGAAAAAAAATATTTATCGGGATTATTGCTTAATTCCAGAAGGTTTCTTTCCTTGTAAAGTACTTGAATACAAAATTAACTTGAGGCATAAGATCTTCTCACTTTTTGTTCACTCTTAGAATAATACAAAATTCAGAGACATTTTTTTTCTTTTGAATCTGACTTAGACAAGAAAAAGAAAAAAAAAATTAAAAAGGATAAAGAGGGGGAAAAAATCAGGGGGTAAAAAAACATAACCACACAATGGCATCTTAACTAGACATTCTGACATGATGGACTGTTTGGAAAATACAGCCAATGAGAAAATAACCTAATAGCTGTCAACTGTTCCGCACTGACATGGGTTATGGGAGAAAACTACAATAGAATCCCAGCCATCATCTGAAGAAGGAAAAGAAGCAGTTGAAACCCTCCTCAAGGTAGACAGCCATGAACAGGCTTTTTGATACAATACTGTGACAGTTTATGTCATGTGAGTTGTGCATGACTATTGTCTCAGGTAGTGACTCTTTGGACCCAATGCTAACAGGGCACAATTATTTCAATGTGTAGCTAAAATAACAATAAAACAATATTTCCTACCCTACCCACAGAATGCCACATTGTATCAACTTTGTCCTGTAACCTATTACCCTTCATTGTCCAATCATATTTTGTCATTCTATATTTTTCTTAAATAAATAAAAAAAAAAAAAAAAAAAAACAGAAGATGCTAACACACCTCGTCTCAATTGTGCAAGATCTCTGCTACCGAAAATATTTTGGAGATTTTGAAAAACTCTGCTTTTCCTTACGCTTAACACAGTACAATAAATTATATATGCAGTAACAAAAATAACATTAACACCAGACTTTCTCAACCTCGGCATCAGCCAATCCTTGCATTTCTATTATACAATCATGTATCTTTCCTTACAACTTCAATCACAAAACAGCCTGCTTCATTTTCTGAACTGTTTTTACTCAATTGTCCAAGAACAATTCTTCTTAATATACTTTAGGCTCCACTATAAGCACTGATGTTGCTGAATTCTTGTATTCGAAATCATATGTTTGCAGATAAAGCTTTCTTTATGACATTGTATTTTTGCACTAATTTCTGAAGGGTATGGGAACTTCTATGTTTATACAGACATGCTAGTTAGGCATTTTATATGAACACAAATAATTTTTAGAGACACACTAGCACTTATGTGGGTCATACAGTACTAGGTATAAGCTTTATATAAATTAAAATATTTATTACAAATCCTACTGAATTTTTTTGAAATGCAATAATGTTGAACTATACTGTGAAATAATCATTATCATTTTCCAATAATGCCAAAATATTATTTGATAAAGTTGTTCTGATAATGGAGGGTGGAGGACATATTCATTTTCAAAAATAATCAGCATGCTTATCAATCTGTTTAGATTTTTGTAACATATTTAGTTTTAAAACATAGTGCTGATTGAAAGACTATTTTATGGAAGACAAGAGGAGGTGTTTAAAAGTTCTTGGCCCAACCAAAAAGACCTTACAAAAAGAGAATTAATATTTGTTTTTGGTCAGATTTTACCTGTTAGTCTGTGGAATTTTTAACAGCCTATCATAATTATAAAGTTTAGCATGAAGTTAAATATATGAGGTGCCAATAAAGTTCACACTCACCGTAGTAGTAAGTCAAGTGAATCTACATTGTTAAACACATTTCCATAGTAAGGTATCCAAGGTTATTTTCTTATCTACCAATTTCTGACTTCCTATATAGTA
>CAHIKZ030005207.1:695000-712500 GCA_903632075.3 Acanthosepion pharaonis | reverse complement strand
GAATGCAATCAAAAATTAGGATGGATATGTTAATGAATACATTTTTAAACTCAAGAAGAAAAAACGTAACACCAAGTATGATGGAAGAAAGTCAAAATGATAAAAATGAAACAACATTGGAAAGTAAGTCAATTGAAAGAAGCAGCATATGTGCTATACTTAAATCATTCATACAGCAAACCCAGCATTGATACCAATACTATATAGGTTGGAATGAAGAGGTTATACAGGTTTTAAATGGGCAGTCACTGTTGGTCACTAGTTTTTAGTGATAGATTTTACTACTTGTTACAGCTTAGGTGAACAACTTTCAAAGGATATGAATTTAACATATAGTGGGATTTTATATATCTATTTTTCTATAATGAATAACATAATTCAAGAAGAAAGAAAATATATCTGTATACACAGATAGTTGAAAAAGGAAGAAAAACATTTATAGGCTTTGTTCTTAAAAAATGTATGTACCTGATACACCTTGTGGTTTGCTGGAATTATGACCTGCCAGGAGAAGTAATTTCCCCAGGCAGAGATAAATCCTGTTGTTTTCACTTTTACCTTCTAGAGCACAGAAGAGGTTTTTTTATTGTCCTATCCTTTTATAGTCTTGAAAAGTATCATCTAGTGGTTGTCTTGGCTGACCAGAAGAGCATAATCCCAACAAAGTTTCAATTTCAACCAGACTGGAAATGACTGCAGAACACTTTCTCCTCCTCTCTTTTACACAGAAGCACACAAATGCTTGCTGGTATTTTTTCTTAGCAAATAAAATAGGCTAGTTTTCAGTTTGACATGACTCAGTTCTGATTTACCATGTCTAGAAGACAGAACGCTACATTAGCTTGTTCAAACTTGTTTTTGTGTGTGTTGATGCCAATTGTTAATTTGTGAACTTTTTGCTTTCTTACCTGTTAATTTGCCTTGAATATATTGTTTGCTTGTTTCCTTGGTATTATTTCATTTTTGCCCTGTTCCTTTCTCTTTTTATTGCAAATTTTTTTTTTAATTCTGTTTATTGGATAGTTCTGTTATTTATTTTGCATTTGACCATGGCTACTCACTCGACTAAGGTAATGGGGAAATTAGATGATTCCATACAGAAAATATTCATCGACTAAGCAATCAGCATTACTGCCAGTTGAAATTTATAAAACCTTTTCTTGAAACAGTTCTTCAGAAAATTAAACTTCTCAAGTTCACTGTTATTAGACATTTTAGTACTGATGGGAGTTTTCTTTAAAATCTTTTTTTTTTTTTTGGTAGTGTATAAAGTCAACATCTTGATTATATGATTATTTTCACTTCTAGCCAAATATGCTATTCTTTTTTGTTGTTGCTACTGTTGGAAGTGATGTGATTTTTGTGATTTTGCAGCAACTGATGAGGGATTGTCTTCTTTAAGGTCTAAAGAATTTATTCACTTTTACCATTTTTAATCATTGATCTATCGGTTGTATATAGATGATATTGTATATTTCTGAATGACTTAAATGCCATGTATAATATCCATATTAGATTCTAGATCTATCAAGGCTTTAGCACTCTACATTATTTTATAAGTATTACTTCTCCTTCCACACTATATGGTGACTCCTCAAATACAAACTGCAGTAGTCTTGATATTGATTTAAGTAATGGCTGTTTTTTACAGCTGCTATAGCAGGATGTGACAACACAGTTTTGAAATTTAAATATACTGTTATTTGGCAATTGGAGATAGCTGCAATGGCAAGACAAATGTTTTCCTTGGTGACTGAAGTTGCCTAAAGAGTGTTTGAAGTTAAGAGCATGACTTGAATTCTCAGGTTAATATTTTGATTTTACAACAACTTACAGTGTTGGACAAAAGTATCCCTTGAAAAACTATCCTAAAAAATCATAAAACTAAATACTTAAGATGACTAATTGTTGGCTGATGTAACTGTGTACTTTTCCAATTATGATTAGAAAAGTATTGTTACATAAATGGAAGATGGAATTTGAAAAGGATATTTCATTTATATCAAGTTTTTCATTTTTAGTCATTTCACCTACAAGCAGGGCAGTAAAACCACTTAGATACTAAAGGTTAGTGAGTGTGAAAGAATCTATTCTGAGGAAAAAAAGCATTATTAAGAAGAGAAGCCAATAAAGAAAACAGGAATTAAGGAAACAGCAGATGATGATGGACACTGAATTAAAACTTTTGAAGATCAAATTTGACTGGATAGCAAGAAGCCTGAAGAGAGTTCCACAAGCAAGAAGTGCAAGAGAAGAAACTGTTAGCAAAGAAGTTATGGTTAATCTAGCAATTTCAACCATAAAATGATAAGATGTAGCTGTCAATACTGTTCTTAAATTCATAAATTTGAGGCACCCAAGACAAAAGCTCATCAGAACAATTACCATGAAAATACTTATAGAAAAGGCACAAGGAAGCTATCTTATGATGATGGGAAGATGAAGCCAAAATGCCAGATCAGGACTGATAACATTGCAAATTCTTCTTCATATTTTATCAAGACCAAATGTGGCAGCAATATTCAATGCATAGATGCATGGTACACTTATAAAGGTGTAACATAGATTCTGTTGAGAAAAATAATCTAACATGACAGAGTGAACCAACATTCCTAGCAGTAGACTTAGCAGTTGATTCAATATAATAGTTTTACTTCATTGTCCATGGAAATCATTCTGGAGGTTAGCATCAGCCATGGTGAAGGCAAAAAAGGTTCTCTTAGATTATTAACAGAAGCAAAAGATTAGAAGAAAATTAATAAAAGAAATGAAAAAAAATTACCTTCTCTTAGGATGCAGTCACTAGATACAAGTCTATAAATAAAAACAATGATGAAATATCAATGTAATTTTGATAAGTTTCAATCGTAAATACTGAAAAACTGACAAATCTGAGTATCTTTTTCTTGCTGCACTTGTTTGTCAACTTTGTAACAAAAACGTTCATATAAAACCAAAAAATAAAAAGACCATGCACTTTTATTTTTATCTCTTTGACTCATCTGTTCTCATGTTCAAACTGAGAGTTGAGTTTTAAGCAAAAATAAATTTTAAAAAAATTTGTCTGCTTGCCAACAGAACTTTTTGTGAGCAGTTCTGTGATTTTGCTTCAGGATTCTGTATTTCTCTCCAAAGATTGTTAAATTTCTTACTCTAATTATACACAGCAACAAGAATTAGAAAATGAGTTCATGTTTGTTTGCAGGTAGATTTTTATAGTTTATAAAAATGCCTACAGGTTTTGCTAATTGTTAAAGCCATTAATATAGCTGCGATTATTGTATAATTTACCTAATTTAAATAAGCGATGTAAATGAAGGTGAAAAAAATAATGCCCTGATGATGAAGGAAAAAAAACAAAACAAAATTGTAACAATTTAATAAAATGGAAGGAAGAAAAGAAGGAAATATATTTGTGAAAATGTTGAGAAATATCAGTGTCTACTTAGTTTTTATTAACAGTAGATGCAGCAATTATTGTTGAAATTTTGGGGAAGAAAGCTTCTCTGGAATCAAAAATATTTTGTAGGAAGAGTAAGAAAAAGAAATTAAAAGAAAATGATATTACTGATAAGATGAAGTATTAAAAGTTAAAATCAGAAAAAATGTAAAGGGAAAAAGAAAAACAAGGGGAAAGGAAAAGAGCAAAAAAGAAAAGAGATGAAAAAAGTAAAAAAGAAAAGATAAAAAGAAATTAAAAGAGAAAGAGAAAAAGAAAAAGTGCAAAAGAAAAAAATAAATAAGAAAATTGAAAAAGTGAAATAAAAGAAAAAAGAGGAAAAAGAAAAGAGCAAAAGAAGAAATGCAAAGGTAAAGAAGAAAAAATGAAAAAGAAAAGAAAGAAAAAACAGAATGAGAAAAAGAAGAAGATAAAAGAATAGGATAAAAGTAAAAAGAGAAATAAAAGGTGAATAAAACAAAAATAGAAAAGAGGAAAAAGAAAAAGTAAAGAGAGGAAAAAGAAAACAGAAACAAAAAAGATGGAAAAAAAGAAAAAAGAAAAGGAAAAAAACAGGAAAAAGGAGAAAAAGAAAAGATAGAAAAGGAAAAGAGGAAAAAAGTAAAAAGAGGAAAAAGAAGAGAAAATGAAAGTGTGAGGAGAAAAAGAAAAATTGAAAAAAGAAAAGAGGATAAAAGCAGAAAAAGAAAAAAGTGGGAAAAGCAATAGATATTAAAAAAAATAAAATGGAACATATAAAAGAGTCAAGCAACTTTCTTAAACAAGTCCAAGTTATATATATATATATATATATATATATATATATATATATATATATATATATATATATACTACTACTACTACTACATCATCAACCTCCAGCAATAACTATCAGTATCTTCATTACGAGAATAATTTAGATGATCTAGATGATAGCACTATTCATATTAACATAAAATAGTAAGACATATATTAGAGTATTCAGGAGACTTTCTGTCCACCAAGAGTCACCTGCTTCTACTTGTGTGAAATATATAAGTCCAGTATTATCCTTTGATATTGGCTCAGAATGAGAAATTAGAGACCCGAGTTCAATTTCCAGTTGGTTTCATTACATTCATTTATCTGCAAATACCCTTTGGGAAAGGTGTGAATCCATCTCTTCTTTTCACACCCACCAATGGTTATATTAAGCAGACTGGGCCTTATAACCTTGGTTGACAACCAGTTTATTACAGAAAGAAACAGAAATCTTATGTGGGAAAATCTTCTGCCTAGTCGGTCATGAATCAGAAGAGATGTGATTGCCTAAGGATATGGCAATTAACTGATTGATTATTCTTTTATAGTTTTATTCTGTTCATATTAACTAGCTTTAACCTGTGAAAATTTCACATTTTGCCTATTGGAAATTTCTCATAAAACTTAATTCTTGAGTTAATGATTGAATAAGCTCATGGTGAGTTATACAAAAATAAAATACCTATAGAAATTCTCTTATCATATCATTAAATATTTGAGCTTATCAAATTTAACAAAATATTGCAATAACAATCATAATGAATGCTGGTCATTATTTTAATAAGTAAGGAGGTACAAATGAAAAAAAAATTGAAACTGACAACTTTTTCCATTTCACTGAAACAGATGTTAAACGTTTTTATCTTCCCTTGTTTCTTTCATCTTCTCACTAAACCAAGTAGCATCTTAGATATCTTTTATCTTCTCACACAACCAAAGCAGAATATTCTATTATTTGTGAGGTATCAGTAGATGTTACACACTTCTATCTTTTTTTGCTGAAACCAAGTACCTTCTCTAATATGACTTTTGTCTTTCTACATGATCAGAATAGAATAGTCCATTATTTATGAAGTATTGCCAGGGCTTAATGGTCGTGCAAACTCAGTAACTAACGGAGGGTAGGACAAGTACAATTATTATATGATTTTTGATCCATGAACGACATACAAATTGCATGTTAAAACTTGCTGAAAACATGAGATAGGAAACTGAAAGCCTCAATGATTACATCAGGAAATTCCATTTGTAAAAGCTCAGATTATGTCAATTCTCATTCATTTTTAATTATCAATTTTTTAGAAATTTAAAAAATTAAAAATGTAATTTTCTTCAGAATTTTTCAATAACACTTGGGGAAATAAATTTGTATTTTTATACTCATATTTTTATTTTGCTCTTTTGCAAGATCGTACAGAGGGGAAATAGAAGCATAAAATTCACAATCCTATAAATTTGAAGGGGACCAACTGAACACTCAAGCAATTGCTTCTTCTACATGGTGGATCCTTTAAAATGTAGAGCTGGCAAGAATGTGCCTGCTACCATATATCCAGACCTTCTGAACCCCAGTGCCACGCTGCTCTGAGCTTCCTATACTTACACTTCCAAAGAGGGAGCAGCCATCTTCATAAGAGAACAGCAATTCAGAAGCAGATGAAACCATTGATCCAGATTACAGGTGCAACTGAGGAGAGAAACCCATACTACCCCACCCAAAAAAGACCTCAATGACCTGATCAGGGATCTTGGTCTCACAAAGTCAAATGCTTTTGATGTCAAGACACAAGTAGTGATATTTGTTAAATGAAAATGTACAAGTTGCATGTCAAAGAAAGTGTCACCAGTTGTTTTCAACTTTTCAACTGTCAAGATGGGCTTTGCTTCTACAACAATATGACTGGTCTGTTCAAGACAATTGGAATCACCTGTAACCCCAGTGAGTGGTACCTATTCATCAACAGTTCATCCAGAAACCTCAAAGCCACGCTGCTTCATAATGGGAACATGTATTCATCTCTTTCCCTGGTTTTCTTGATAAGTGGAATACAGTGGTGTCAAGACCTTACTATATGCCTTGTAATATGAAAAGTACGGTTGGGAGGTTATTATAGACTTCAAAATGGTGGCTTTCCTGATGGGTCTGCAAGTGGCTTTACAAAGTTTCCATCTTATCTTTGCCTTTGGGACAGTGCAGCACACTAACACAGGTCGGACTGGTCACAGTGGACAGAGTTCAGTGTGGAGAGGAAACTACTGTTGGATTCCCTGAAAGTATTGTTTTCTCCACTGCACTTAAAATTGAAACAATTGGTCACAGCTCTAGATAGGGAGTCTTCAACCTTCAAGTAAGTTCAAGATGTCTTCTTTAAGCTGTATATTGCAAACATTATAATTAGTGTCTTCATCAGACCACAAACAAAAAAAGATTATTGAGTGCAAGGAATTTCCCAAGAAGCTCACAAGGATGGAAAAAGCAGTGTGGAACAGCTTTATTACAATAGTTCAGTGCTTCCTTGCAAATCCCACAGCTGAAAACTATGTGGAGATTGTTGAGACACTGGTGAAGAACTACAGCAAAATGGGTTGCAGAATGTCACTCAAAGTTCATATCATTGACACTCATCTTGACAAATACAAGAAGAACATGGGGGCATACTCAGAAGAGCAAGGTGAATACTTCCATCAGGATATATTGCAATTTGAATGCCATTATCGAGGTTTGTATAATAAAAACATGAAGAGAGACTATATTTGGGGATTGATTTGTGAAAGTAATTTACAGTTTAAGTATAAATTTTGAAAAACTACTCACTTCTAAATTTTTGTGGTCTCTCTAATGTAATCCTACAATAAATAAATGCTACTTTGGATTATATATCATATGGGAATAAGTAAATTTCAGAAATACCATTATCCAGGTCACATTAGAAAAGTTTTAACAAAATATTAGTCAACTTTCATACTTTTAATACATAAGCAAATAGGAGATACCAGTTGCTACCCAAAAGACAAAAATCATGTTTCACGGTTATTCTTCATTAAACACACACACGTGTATGCGTGTGTATATATATATATATATATATATAAGCAAATATATGGATATAGATCCGACAGTATGAAGAAAACTATATACAGAAAAAACGTATTGGTCTAATAAATTTATTAGACTGAAACGTCCGACATTGACATATTAACATTAAAACAGCATAATTGTATATAAGGATTTTTGTTTGTTTTTTCTGTATATATTTTTTCTTATATATATATATATATATATATATATATATATATATATATACACAGTGTTGTGGTGTGTCCTCCCTCTAAGAGTCTATGTTAGACTCTTCCACCTACTATAAGTTTAGTAGGAGAGAAGGAACAGTGAATGGATTGAGTGCTGGTTCAGTTAATACCCTCTCTCTAGTCATGTAATACTCTTCTGGTGTACTTACTGTTTAATATACAATATATCTGCAAACCTGGGTTTTTGTTATTACTTAACCATTTACTTGGTCACAACAAAAAGTGAACATTGAAGTCAAAACTCAGAGGTGACAGACTAAATGCAATTATTCAGGCCTGATGATTGCGTTTAGCATGAAACGGTCTGTCACCTCTGAGTGTTGACTTCAATGTTCATTTTTATAATATGCTCCATCTATTACTGAGCACTTTATCCCATAAATATATCACACCTTAAAGCTATATATATATATATATATATATATATATATATATATATATATAATGTGAGTGCTTATATACACATATATCTTATTACTATAAACATTAGTTTTTGTGGGTAGATGTGTAAGAAAAATTGCGTTGCTGACAGGAATTGAACCTGCATCCCACTTTTTCACCAGGGAAACCACTTTTTAGACCAAACCTTTTTTATTTATTTTTGTAATCATTCCATCCCCAAGCAAGGCAATAAAGCCTCTAAAATGCAAATGGTTAGAGTGCTTTAGAGAATATGAGAAAAAAGACTATTAAGGAAAGGTGACATTAAAAGAACAAGAATTAAGAAGATAGAAGATAAAAATTGATATTGAATTTAAATTTTTGAAGATCAAAGTTGACTGGGAAGTAAGAAGCTGGAAGAGAAATCATCAAGTGAGATGTGTAATAAAAAAAAAAAAAATGTTAGCACAGAATGTATGGTTACATCTCACCATTTCAAGTGTAAAATGATGAAACATAGCCACCAAAATAGTACCTCTACCAGCTCAGCCATGAAGACCTGTCTGACCAGGCAAGGTTTATTTAAGGAAAGCATGCATCTTGTTAGGACTTCTCTGAACTTATATCTGCTAGCTTCAGATTCATATATATATATATATATATATATAAGAGAGAGAAATAAATTATATGGCATTTTATTTATATCCATATTTTCATTTAATTATATACGTATGTACCAATATGTATGAATAAAACTGACAATGTACACTGGCAGTGGGTGCATCTATTATAACTCTGTTAATGCTTCAATATCTATGTATGTGACAATATTTTTTAAATCATAGTCACACATACATATATATATATATATATATATATATATATATATATATATATATATATATATATACATATATATAAATTAAAAATGTGTGTATGTATGTAACTAGAGTTAATGTTTTGTGAATAGGGATCTCATCTTGTTTGGGATTTTATGTTATTTTTCTCCTCATTGTGAATACATGATTTATCCTACTGATTAAGGACTGGCATGTTATCAAGATAGAACCAAAAGTCCAAAAAAAAGCGCCACAAGAAAGAAAAATCCTATCCTGCCTGAGTCCATTAAGCAAACAATTAAAATGCACCAGAGTTCAACAGGTAACAGAATAGGTAAAAAATATGACAGCACAAATTGTACTTCATTGTTAAATAAATCAAACAACAAAAAAAAATAGTGTCAACAACATATCTGCAAAAAATAGAAGAAATCGAATTTATGAAGATAGAATTTTAACAAAGAATAAATGGAAAAGTCTTAAAGGTGTAACAAATCTGCTTGGGTTAAAATTAGATTGAAAAATTATTTAGCAAGAAAAGAATAAAGCATTCTTTTTTTAGTTGGGTGGGAAATCAAGAACAACCAATTAAGGAAGTTCCTCGGATGATCATTAGAGATTTGCAAATCTAGTTGATAGACACTAGTAATGTTTCTTCTTAACTGCCTGCAGAAAACAAAATGTCTTTTTTAAGAAAAATAACTATGAAAGGGATTGGTGATTGCTGAAAAATCCTGTGATCAGGTTGGAAAATAATTACTTGGATCTAGATGATAAAGTAAAAAGAAAATACTCAAGACTCATACATACATACATACAGGGTGCGATGGATAAATTGTCAACCAAATTAAGCAAAAATGAAAATAACTCTGACATCTTATTTTAACAGATACATTTACCAAAATTACTTGAAAATATCTTGAAATACTAAAGAGTAAATTTATTCAATAAAATCATCAATGGCTTCAACCACAATCTCCAGATGACTTTGGAATCTCCTGCAACTCTTCTGGATGGTCTCCTTGTTTAAGTTGGTGAATGCTTCTATAATCTTTGCCTTCAGTCCATCTTTCATGTCACAAGGAGTTTTGTTGGTCTCTCACTCAATTGTGATCCATGCATAATGAAGGGTTTGCAGTCTGGGAGTTAGGTGGCAAGATGTAAGGGGGTCACAGTAATTGTCTGACAGAGATGACTGGGTTCTCCAGCTTGTGTGGCATGGTGCAGAGTTCTGCTGCTTGAGTTTTCGAGTAGCCACCCTCTTGATTCACTGTTAAAATAATAAAACAAGGATGTCTACTAAAACATTTATACATCAGATGAATATTTTTCAACATAATCTCCTTGTCAATGTACTTAATCCAATGATTCCTCTTTAAAAATCAGAGGCCTAACATTGTACAGTGAAAAACTCGGCATATTACTAATTGGGCACCTTGCCATGGTGTAATTTTAACAAATTTGTCTTGAGAGATCAATTACAACTGAGGAGAGAGTTCAATCCACACTGAGTGCTCCATACTTTCAGCCTTGTGCCACAACTAAGCTATGCTTAGTAAATCACTAGAGGCATTTTGACATGGTATAATTGTTATAAAGCTTGTCTCGCAAAGTCAATTACACCTGAGTAGTGAGTTTGATCCTTACTAACTGCTCCATACTTTCGGCCTTGTGCCACATTTAAACTATGCTTAGAAAATCCCTATATATACCTAAGGATAAAGGATCTGTCATAAGAGCCATACATTATACACATTTGGGTGATCAGGGCTTTTTCAATTCATGATTGACGATGTAGAAGATTTTCCTGCAGTCAGTTGCCATTTCTTTCTGCAGTAGACTGGTTGCCAACCAAGGCTATAGGAACCAATCTATCTTGCTATTCGACCCATAGCTGAGAGGAGGAGAGATGCATTCATACCTTTCCCAAGAATATTTAAAATTAAATGAATGCAACAAACCTGACTGGAATTCAAACTTGGCTCTCTGAATTCTCAGCCAATACCCATACAGCACAATATGCATCTTAATGTTAAGACATAATTAGCTTAAAAGTGGCACTCCTGATTGAAAAAGGGAATACAGTTTCAATTCTTGTCAGAAAGCAAATTTTCTTTTATAGAATCTTCAATCTCTTGGCTGGTTAAGATTAATTTCATGGACCAGAACATCTACTCAAACAGGTGTAACCACAAAATATAATGTTTATCTTAAGAAATAATATTGCTTAAAAATACTTTGTCTGAAAATAAATGTAACAGATATCAACTATGAAGGGTCTAACTAAAAGATGCATTTCTTGAATAGTATAACTAAAACTAGATTTATCATGGTGTCTTTTCATTATCTATTTGGTAACGTACATTTAATTTAAGTGTTTGCCATCATTAAAACTGGGACTACAGATCATATTCCAGTCAGAAGTCACATTTTACTTAGTAGGACATTTGATCTCTAGTCTGGCAGACATCTATTTCACTATCTAAAAATACAGGGATGTTTGCTCTAAACATTGGTACTCATTAAATATAACATTTATACATATAATATTAGCATATATACTGTAGAGGAAACAGAATGAGTATGAGCTGCCTACCAGCATTGATAATGGTACTGATCCCTGAAATGATGTCTAGTGTGCTGTCTCTGTAAAAAGAAAGAAAACTGAGAAAAGAGCCAGTACGAACCCAGTGGGTCTGGGTATGAAGAAATACAATACCCACCAGCTCTGCAACAAAATAATCAAAACGGTGAGATGAGGAATGTTAGTTATGCAAATGATTTGTTTTGCTAGCCGACTGCTAATGTTTTGGGCACCATTTTTGAGAAGGAGCAGTAGACAATGGATTATGCTGAGTGTACCATGTGATTGCTATGTGATACCAAAGATTTCTGCTTATTAATTACAGATGCTCAACCAATAGGAAGAAAAACCATCACATACACATAGACATACATATGTACTAATGCACATGCATAAGTGTGTCCACAAAACGAGTACCTACTTGCACTCATATCCACTCAAAAGCACATATTTCTATGTATACACACATATAAAAATATGCAAACAAATCCACATGTATACCTGCACCCATACATATATTTATAAATATTCACTCACAAATATATATACATGCGCACATGATCAAATATATAGACACATGCACTCAAGTAGACATCAGGTCACTCACACACACACACATTTATATATATATATATATATATATATATAAATAATGTTTCATTAAAGACAACTGAAAAGGTGCTGGGTTTGGAAAATAAAATATCTCTATAACACTAAATACATTTAAATTGAAAAAATAAAATCATCCTTGATAATAGGTAAAAGTATAGCTGAAAGCACTCGGAATTATAGATTTGGACAGTTTCTACACACTCTGTGTCCATAAAAAAAAACACATGTTTGAACACAAGAAAAATTAAATACAAAGCTTAATCTTAGTACCTTGTCTGTCGTCTTTAATGAAACAACTATAAATGAAGGATTGCTGCCTAAATACTATATATATATATATATATATATATATATATACACACACATATACTGATAATCATATTGAGCGGCACATGCTTCCAAAGTCACATATGCACAAAAATGCATACATGCTTACATACTCATAAATACATGCGTAGAGTTATGTACACATAGACACACAAATATTGTTAAGCTTGTGAATAAGTCTGTGAATGAATGATGAAAAACATAAAACATACGTATATTTTTCTCCTTTTTTGATTTAACCCAATGCTTCTTCATAAATCACATTAAGTTAAACATTCTTCTTCTTCCTCTATGTCACGATGACTTGTGAATTTGTGCTAGCACAACAACTTCACAATTTCACTCCCAAGGCTTTGGTCAATCCATGGAATGATTTTCAGGCACTTTCCAAATGTCTTGTGTGTTGGTATTGCCTTCCAGATTGATAGCATCAAAAATCACTCAAGCCTTGCATTAGGTGACCTTTAATCTATAAAAAAATAGACAGGTTGTTTTGATTATATTGCTACGATATTCTGTGTTCAAACTGTCCTGCTGAATATATATAAAATAGCTGGCCACTCATATTCAAGGATACTTGTCTACTAGAGCAGCTAGCCAATCCCTATTGCAAATGCCCACTCAGGTACATTTATGTTCGTTCAACACCCACAGAGCCCACCTGTGGTTTATACTGCAACTATGTTACAGCACAAGTGGGAGAGAGCATGTTATCTAGCATGAGCAACAATCTGAACAAGGCCAGCATGTGCAAACCCTCAGTCACGATGACTTGTGACTTTCTGCTAGCACAGCTATCACCAGCATCCACGGGTTCCATCTACCCAATTTCACTCACAAGACTTGGGCCAACCCATGGTATGGTTTTCAGGCACTTTCCAAAGGTGCTACACTGGAATAGCCCCTACGCTACCAATAACATCAGAAAGTCTCCTTCCTGAAAAATCAACCATGATGAGATTCAAACTCAGGCCTCATGGTCATATAGTGAATGTTCTAACCACTCATTCATGTATATATATATATATATACACATTATATCATATACACATTATATTATATTTATATATTATATAAATAATACATTATTGTTTATAAAGCTATCACACTGATCAAAGAATATATATCTAATAAGATACTGGTTATTTGTATTTGAGGGTAGTATCTTAATAATGTTCTTGAAATATTTAAAATGTATAATATTTTCATTGATTTATGTGTTATTTCTCAAGATTTCTACCCTTTCAAAAATCATGTTTTTCCAAACAGAAATTTAAAATATCAAAATTTGGTAAAGAATTTTCTCAAGTGACATTTCTTCCAAATTAATGGTCTGTTATTTTCAGTAATTAGTCTACAGGGAGAACAACAGACATGCAAAGTGTTTGGGAAGAAACTTTACTCAGACATGCCGGCAATAATCTTTTACTATAAAGCTTAAAGAGACACTGTTTTTTTTTTTGTTTATAATCTTTTTAAAAATAGCTGCAAGCTTTGTTATTTAAATTTTCTTCTTCTTGAAAACATTAAAGAAGGAAAAATAAATTTATTTTTAATTAATTCTTCAGATAATTTCTAATTATTTGAAGTTTTTTTTAAATTCTTTCCAAAAAGGTTTCCAGTTATTAAACAAGTTTTAAGATATGTTTCCTTGTTAGAAGATCATAAAAAAGGTTGATAAATGAAAGGGTTTGAATCATTAATGACAAAAACATTTTTTGAGATTCAAGGATTCATATTTTGTTTTACTTCTTCTTCCATGTGCCATGTCCCTTCAGGATGCTGGCAATCAAGGCTCTCTACAATTTCCTGTTCCTTTTAGCTCTTAATAAATTTTATTTTTTTATTGTCTCTACTTAACCTTGTCCTGCAATCCATTTATTCAGGATCATTCAGTATGTTATACATTCTTTTCCTTTTGCCTTCAATCTGTCCTGTGACTATCAAATTTTCCAACCTCTCTTTCCTCATTGTGTCCTAGAAATTTCAACTCTCACTTCCTGATGTTAAGTATAAGTGTCCTTTTTGTCTCATCTTCTCTAAAATTCTGTTGTTGCTCACATGTTTGGTACATGATATTCTCAGCATCCTTCTGTAGAATCACATTTCTGTTGCTTCATATCTCTTCTTCATCTGTAGAGAGATTGTCCAGCTTTAACTGCGACATAGGAGGGCTGATATTACATTACAGTTTTCTTTATTTCTAATGAAATTTTTCCATTTCTTAATACTTTGCTTGATTTTTGGAAGTCATCTTTTGTTATCCCAATGAACGCTTCAATTTTAGTGTCTCACTTTCCATCCTCTGTTAAAACACTTCACAGATATTTAAATTGTTGTACTTGTTTGATTTTGGTATATTCATTTTTTAATTTGCATATTTGCTAACAATAATGTATTCCATCATTTTAATGTCTAGTCATTTCTTCTTGCTTTCCTTCACTGGTATCTATAGGTGTTTGTGTAGTTTCCTTTCTATGTCTGATATCAACACTGTCATCTACATATCTTATATTGTTAAAATTGCGGCTGACAATAATGAATCATGGTTGGAATTCAAATTCTCTCAGAATTGCCTGACTGTGTCAGTTGAATAAATAAAACCCATCCTTTTCTTACACCCCTTTATATTTTTCTGTAATTTCTGATCTATAAGGATACAGAAAATCAGCCCATCTGTTATCTATCTATCTATCTATCTATCTATATATATATATATATATATATATATGCATATATATTGATGCATGTTTCATTAAATAATATAAATAAGTTTTGTCTATTTTATGTAAATTCCTTTCATATTGTCTGATAAGATTAATAACATAATCATTAAAAGAAAAAAGAAAATCACAATATTGATATATATTTTTCAATCCCATCTAAGCTTTCTGCTTACATAAGCCATTATCAAAGATGACAATTACAATTAACCAATACACAGACAAAAAAATAATGATTTTCGCTTCCAGTGTCTCCTATGCACGAGTTTGTTGTTGCTTGGAAATCTTCCATGTAAACATAAACAGACTATCATTATTGTTTTGTCCATGTATTGGTTAATATATTGTAATATAATTGTCATCTTTGATAATGGCTTATGTAAGCCGAAATCTTAGAAAGGATTAAAAAATATATATCAATATGGTGATTTTCTTTCTTCTTTTAATGATAATATTATTAAGCTTATCAGACAATATGAAAAGAATTTACATAAAATAAATAGACAAAACTTGTCTATATTAATTAATGAAACATGCATCAATGATAAAATGCTGCATAAATACACACAATATATATCTGGAGATAGACAGATGGACAGACAGACAGGGATGTGGCAGAGTGGTTAGGACATCCACTTTATATCAATGAATTCCCAGTTCTAATCTTACTATAGTTGATTTGTCTGGAAGGTGACTTGTTGATGTTAGTCTGGGTAGCTGATTCTAGTATGTGGCACCTTTTAGAAGTGCCTGAAAACAATACCATGAGTTCACCAAGCCTTCTCATTTAAATTAAGTAGACACAACTGTTTGGGATCTGTTGATGGTTTTGTCATCCTGATTAAGGGTTTGAATATACTGGTCTTGTTCAAAAGTAGTTGATCATGTCAGATTGTGCCCTCCCTATAAAGATCTGCTCAGCATAGTTGCAATATAAAATACACTGTGGGTGTTGTTTAAACACAAATGTGCCAGTGTAGTATCTACACAGTAGGGACTGACTAGCTGCCTTAACAAACAGGTGTTCTTGTAAAATGAATAGCCAGGCAATATATATATATGTATGTACACTTAAATCCATTAAGCGCTATGTTTATCAGCACAAAATGTGTGATTGGCATGCCAAGTTTTTTTTATGTCAACAAACACTCGTTGCCACTTTTGTGATGACAACAAATACTCATTGTCACTTTTGTAATGCCCATTGTAGTAAAGACTTTGTAATCACAGATACAACTGTAGTAATGCCAGTGAACAATACTAATGACAGATGCCTTCGAAAAACACTCACACTAATAGCACTTGCTTGATAATACTCTCTTAAATAGTAATCTGCATAGTGATCCAAATAGTATAAAGAAGAGAATAGTAGTCTGTATAGTAATATAGGATAGACTAGAAATGGTGATCCATATAGTTGTAGAGGATAGAGCAGAAATGCAGATTTGAATAGTAATAGAGGATAGACTAGGAATACGATCATTTTGATGTCACATGACTACCTACTTATGCATTTCTCCTATGGTTGTGTGGTCTACTTAATTCAATAATGGGATCACCTGTGTTTGCTCACTGGTGATCTATGTTCAAACTCAAGCGTCGGCAGTGACATTTTATTCCTATATAACACAAGTTCAAATTCCAGTCAAAGTTGTGTTCACTTTCACAAATACTCTTGAGGAACAAATGTATCTTTTTTTCCCTCGCCAAGTATGGGTTAAAAGAGCAGACTGTGACCTCTAACCTTGATTGGCAACTAGTCTAAGAGAAGGAAAACTCTGAATTCAAACTTGAGGAGAGCTGCTTAGAAACATCATGTCAGTTCTTGCAAAAAGCATGACTAGTTCTATACAAGCCTTTACCACTATAATTAAATCATCTGTGTAGTTCGTCTGGAAGTTCAATTCTAAAATCTGAATTGTTAGGATCTCAATTCTAAAATCTGAATTGTTAGGCCCTCATATGTTGATTGATGGAGCTGTCTGCAATATCAAAATATTTGAGGAATTTACAGCTCAAAATGGCTTAAAGAAAAAATTTAATAGAAAATATTTTTTTAAGATGGAATGGTTTTGGGAAATGTAATAAATATTCAGCAAGACATGGGAAATAGATGAATTCCATTATTTACATTATTCGGACTATTGTTCTCATCTTTGTCGCCATATTTATTACAACATTTCGATTGCTGTACACTCTGGCCTTCTTCAGTTGGATGAAATGTCGAATTGAACCCTTTGTTTTGCTCACTGGGGTAGACTGTTCTAGTTCAACGTGCCATGTTTAATGGATGTCAGTTCTCAGTTATCTCCTGTTAATTCACCCTCTGCAAGTTCTCCACTGCCTTAACCAGGTATTAAACTCACACTCTTTGGGTCCTGTCACTGGATCTAACCAACACCTTTATTCACTGTGCCATGTGACCTCATCTCAGAAATATAGACAGATACAGAAGAATTCCAGTTGGACAGTCAAATGAGACAAG
>CAHIKZ030005207.1:680000-690000 GCA_903632075.3 Acanthosepion pharaonis | reverse complement strand
AGGAATAAAGTGTTGCTGCCAACACTGGAGTTTGAACACAGATCATCAGAGAGCAAACATAGGTGATCCTATTTTGAATAAGTAGATCACGTGATGGTAAAAGAAAATGTATATATGGGAATTAGCATGGCGTCTAAGTGATCACTATTTTGATCACTATATAGATTACTATTTAAGTTATTATTGGGTGGTTACTTCTGAGTGAGTATTATTGAGTAAGTATTATTAGTGTAAGTGTTATTTGAAGGCATCTAGTATTGTTTAGTGACATTACTATAGTTGTATCTGCGATTACAAAGTCTCTACTACAACGAGTATTCATTGGAATTACAAAAGTGGCAACAAGTGTTCATTGACATAATGCTAAAAAGTTTTTGAATGCAGTTTCTACATCTTCTTTGCAACAGAATGTCTTTTGGCTCAAAAAATTTCAAGAAGCTTAAAAAGTGGTAGTCAGTGGGTGAAAGATCAAGTGGATATTTTCCTTAACTGAATGTGCATTTAATCCAGTTGCTTGCAGTAAACTTTAGCAGTGATGCTCTGGAAAACTGTAATGGATAATACCAATGGCAGACCACTAGATCATCATCATAATCTTTTGTTTGTGCTATTTCAGTTTTTGAGTCTTTCCCCAGGATCAAGCCATTGAACTGATCACAAATGAATCCTTCACCCCATGTTCTGTTAATGTTGGAAGCAGTTTCAGAAGCATTATGGCCAAGCTTGAACTCAGGCAAAAAAATTAAATGCATCTTTTCTTTTTTCATGTTCAAGTTACAGGGTATAAAATGTTTTATGTTAAATTCTGAAAGAGATTGATGTAAAATTAACAAAGAGGATGATTTAATTATTACGAATGAGTAATATATTTTTGCGCAACTATTATACTAATGTTGCACAAACCACAGTTAGATGTTTATTCTAAAATCAGATATTATTTCCCAAACAATCTAATAGCATATAAAGAGTGGTTGCTATATACAGGGCAAAGTCATGCCATCAGCTTCTTGAACAGATGATAATTTTTGCCCCTGATTTTTTTCTATATGGTGAGGATATAATGTTAGCATATCTTCCACTAAAAATATGGTGAAACTTTATCATGTTTACTTTTTAAATATGGTGATACTTTATCATGTTTACTTTTTAAATAAATTAACTTCTCTATAGAGTGTAATGGGTAAATTGTCACCATTTTATATTTTTAAGCATGCACATACAATTTCTTTGTTTTTGTCAACTGCCCAGTATTGTATGGTCAGTTAAGCACTGACAATGAGGAAAAAGAGCAACATGACACAATTCACTCTGCCAGAAATTTGGAAATGGCATGCTGTACTGTTTGGCATTCACACTGGAAGCTCCAATACAAACATTTCAGATTGTTTGCATGTCAATTTGGGTGCAGAGGATTAGGAACGTGTTGGATGAGTATAATGGTAATTATGAACATGTTTTGAGTAATCATTAGTGATGGCAATGTTATACCTTCATTCATCTTCCCACAGAGTCTCAGAGGCCTACATCAAGTGCCTTGAGGATTTAGTGCTGCCCTGAGTCAAGAGGGTGGCTGCTGGAAGACCCTATGTCTGGCAACAGGACTCTGCATCATGCCACAAAAGTAGGAGAACCCAGTCTTGGCTGTCAGGCAATTTCCATGATCACATCATCCCTTACATCTGGCCACCTATTTTCATAGCCTGCAACCCCCTTGATTATTATGTGTAGGCTGCAGTTGAGTGAAAGACCAACAAAACTCTTTGTAATATCAAAGATGAACTGAAGGCAAGCATTATGGCAACATTCACCAACTTCAACATGGAGACCATCCAGAAGTGTTTCAGGAGATTCCAAAGTCGTCTATAGTTGAAAACAATGTTGATTTTATTGAATAAATTTATGCTTTGGTAATTCAAGATATTTTTGTGTAATTTTGGTGAATATATCTGTTAAAATGAGATGTCAGCGTTATTTTCATTTTGGTATAATTTTAATGACATCGCACTCAGTATGCACCCAATCAGGACATGGATGATTATGGTTCTCTACAACTTCCTATTATTTATAGCTCTTACCAATGTTTGTCACCTTACGATTTCTCCCATTTGCACAAACTTGTTAGGTAGGTTACTTGCAGGTTCCCTATACACCTTTTGCATTCAATTTGTTCTGTGAGTCTCATATTCTTCAAGCCCACTTTCCTCATCATATATCCGAAAATTTTTGTTTCCATTTTCCTTAAAATATCTTGGTTGCTCACATGCTCTGTGCATAGTATTCTCATCATCCTTCTTTTTGAGCCTACATGTCTATTGCATAAAGTTTCTTTTTCATCTATGAGAAAATTATCCAGCATTCACTGTCATATAGAATAATTGATATTACATAGCAATTCAGAACTCATTTATTTATTATGAAATTTTCCTGTTTCTTAATACTTAGCTTAGTTTTAGAAAGCATCTCTTGCTATTCTAACATGACTTTTCATTATGTGTATAGAACTGACACATTTGGATTTATTCTCTTCTTGGCAAAATGTTGTTAGCAAAGGGTGCTCCAATAACTTGGACCGATTTTAAATGTGAATTAAGTTTAAATGTCTCCTGATTTTTTTCATTTTCTTTCAGATTTTACAACTTAAGTCGTTGGCAATTTCAACCATGGAAAGATTAACAATCAAACATGTCAAAGTTATCAAATCCTATTACAAAATTGCATTTTGCACATTTCGTGATTTTTGGCCAACATAAGCGACCAACTGAGATTGTAATTGAAAAATTGTTCATAAATTCAAACAAACTGGGTCGGTGGCAGATGTGAAAACACTACTGCGTGCTCGTTTACGCCGTTCAGCTAAAAACATTGCTCCAGTGCATGAGAATGTGGCCAAATATCTAGACACCTCTATTCGTCATTGCATGCAGGAAATGAACCTCTCCAGAACAACATTACATCAAATTTTGACAAAAGATTTTTCTCTACAAAATTCAACTAACACAAGAACTGAAATCTGCTGACCATTTGGAGGACCATACATTCATCAATTGGGTGCACAAGCAAAGTCAAGCTGATGAAGATTTTTTGCAAAAATTCCTCTTTAGTCATCAAGCCCATTTTCATTTTGGTGGATTCATTAATAAGCAGAATTGTCACATTTGGGGTAATGAAAATCCAAAGAAGATTGTTGAAAAGCCACTGCATCCACAAAAAGTCACTGGTTGGTATGCATTTTTTGCTAGCGGAATCATTGGGTCGTATTTCTTCAAAAATGATGCTGGGAATTCTTTTCTGGTGACAGGCAAGCGATACTGTGCCATGATAACCAACTTTTTATGCCCTGAATTGAATGCTATGGATGTTAAAGATTATGTGTTCAAAAGGATGGCACTACATGCCACGCAGCCAATGCAACAATGCTTTCTTGAATGAGAAGTTCCCAGGTTGCATCATCTCACAAAACAGTGAAGTCAATTGGCCACCACAATTGTGCAACTTGACGCCTTTAGATTTCTTTCTTTGGGATCATCTCAGAAGTAAAATCTATGCCAACAAGCCAACAACAATTAAAGAGCTGAAGGATGAGATAATAAGGTATGTTGGTGAGATTGAGAAGCAACTATGCAGAGACGTCATCAAAAATTTTGACTATCGAGTTGAGGTGTGACGCCAAAGCCTTGGCAGACATTTGGGTGATATTATTTTTCATACATAATTGTCATGACTTAAACAACATGATCCAATATAGAAATAAATTTTCACCAATAGTATTGATTTATTTACTACTGAATTTGATACCTCTTAATGAAACACCCTTATATATAATTTGTCTTAATTAAATACCCTTTATTATTCTGTGAGAGAATAACAGGCCAGCAACTCTGAGGTAGCAGGCCCAACTGATCATTGTCAGGTACTGAACGGAATATTTTCTGTAACCCCCCCCCCACTCCCTAGACAAAACATACACATGTTAACATCTAGAATCAATTAAGATCAGAAGCAATGACAGCCATGCCTGGTGTAGCATCAGAACATTTTTTTAATCATTTCATCACAAGTAAGGAAATAAAGCCACTAAGACACAAGGGCTTACTGAGTGAAAGAACCTGAGAAAAAATACATTAGTAAAGAGAGAGGCTAATAAAGGAACAGGATTCAAAGAGACAAAAGGTGATGATTGATTCATTTAAATTTTTGAAGATCAAAGTTGACTGAAAAGCAAGAAACCAGAAGAGAGTTTCACAAGTGTAAGAGAACTCTTAGCATAGAACTAATGCCTTAATCTAGTCATTTCAACTGTAAAATGATGAAACCTAGCTGTCAGTCTAGACTGCACTTAGACAACATACCAAAATGAAAGTTTATCAAAACAATGACCATGAAAGTATTTAAAGAAAAGGCACAAGGAAGCTATGTTACAAAGGTGGGAAAGTGACTGAAGCCAAGATGCCAGTTTAGAGATGATAACATTGCAGATTTTTCTTGAATTTTATCAAGAATTTCTTTTTTTAATCCTTTCACTCCAAGCAAGGCAATAAAACCACTAAGACACAAGGGGATTACCGAGTGTTAGTGTATATGAGAAAAATATACTATTAAGGAGAGAATAAAAGGACAAGAATTAAGAAGATAATGTTTGACACTGGATTCAAATTTTTGAAGATCAAATTTGACAGAGGAGCAAGAAGCTGGAATTAAAGTACAATAGAAGAAACTGCTAGCATAGAAGTTACAGTTACATCTAACCATTTCAATGGAGGAAGAGTAGGAATCAACTGTGTTGATTCTAGTGTTGATGGTCAGGACTAGTGCAAATATGGAATGTAGCTTGTATAAAAATCTGCCATGGAAATAGTAACAGAACATTTAGAAATAGATTATTTGATGAAATCTTCTGGTGCTTCCCTTTGCCTTTTGTCTATAAATACTTCCATGGTAATATTTCTGATGTGCTTTCCTCATAGGTACCTAGACTCTATGAATTTAAAGGCTGTACTAGATTGGTTGCTAGGTCTCATCATTTTACAGTTGAAATGTCTAGAGGTAACTTCTTGCTTCACAATCAATTTTGATCTTTAGAAATTTAAATGCAATATCAATTGTTATCATCTGTCTTCATAATTATTGTTCTTTATTATTATCTTTCCTTAATAGTGTTTTGTTTTTCTAACACTCAGTAACCTCTTGTGTCTTAGTGGCTTTATTGCCTTGCTTTGGGTGAAATGATTAAAAAAAAAAGAAGGTAACAATATGTCTAAAAATTGATATGGCATTACATTTCACAATGAAATAAAGAAATTGCAAGTCCAAGCTCAAAGATCCAGATGCAAAAAGAAATGTTGAAATCACAAATCGCTGGTCTAAAGTCACAAAAAGCAATACATGTAAACAGTCAGAAATCAACATGCAAGTCAATGGATGAGGCAGAAAAATAAAATGACTTCTTTTGAGAAAACCAACTGCTTTTTATCGCCAGAACAATTTTTTCATTGGTTGACAGGTGGGATAGGACACACACTATTAGCATATCCAGGATGCATTTATGGCAACACCTGCAACTGACTTGTTTCTATTTTGGTTATTTTCTCTTCAGCATATTGTACAGAAAACACGTGCCCTTTTTTCCCAGTAAATGACATTCTCTTTCACCACACAGTACAAGTGGTATAATATTCATTATTATTATTATTATTGACTGAGAGTGTAGTACATTAACAAAATGATGCTGGTGCACAAATACACTAAGCCTAATATGCCTATTATGACACCCATTCTGATAAGGGTATAAGAGGTATAATTAAATGTTTTCATAAAAGCAATGCATAACCTTGCAGGTGGCATTGCTTTTAAAAAATAACTTCAGGTTAAGTAACCCAATGCAACAAAACAGTCTCCAATTGAGGATGTTCCTAAGTATTTAGACGTGACTTCCAAGTCACCTTGGCTGCTTTAACTTCTGAAAAGAAAATACCAACCCTTTTGACACACTTCACTGATGCTGCCCCACAACACAGATTCATGTGTTATAGTGCTATCACATAGAAACCCCAGTTCTTTTATGATCATTGAAGTTAAGCAATGTCAAGCCTGTTAAGTACAAAGATGGGTGTCTACTTTGGAATACCAGGTACTGTAAGCTTGGATGTGCAAGTGATGTAATGGATAATGGATGGAACTAGAAATTGGAGAGCTAAGTTCCAAGACAAAAATGAGCATACACATCTAAAATATGGTTTTCTGTTAGAAAATTTTGCATATACCTAATAGCTTTTTTTCTTCTTATCACTTCATAAAAGGCAGTAAATCCACTAAGATGCTAAAGGTTACTGAGTGTGAAAGAATAAGAAAAAAAAGAGAAATATTATTAAGGAGCAAGAACAATAAAAGAGTAAGCAGGAAGACAGTAGATAACAATTTACATAGCATTTAAATTTTCAAGATCAAAGTTGGCTGGAAAGCATGGAGCCAGAAGAGGATTCCACAGGCAACAAGTGTGAGAAAAAAACTGTTAACATAGAATTTATGGTTAAATCAAGCCAATTTAACTGTGAACTGATGAGACTTGCCACCAATCTAGTACTGCACTTAAAAGTCATGAAGTCTAGGTTCCATAGAGGAGAGTTCTTTTGATCAATTACCATGAAATTATTTAGAGAAAAAGCACAGTGAAGCATCATTATAGTGATGGGAAAGTTACTGAAGTTGGGATGCCAGTTCAGGACCAATAATGTATTTTCTTTGAATTTTACCAAGAATCTCTAAATATATAGCAGGAGCACCAGACCATATTTGGCAGAAATATTCAAAGCAAGGATTAATGGTAAACTTATAAATATGTAAGATTTAGGAGAGAAAAATTGTTTAGCATGAAACAGTGAACTGACTTTATTGAATACTAGCAATGGATTCAATATAATCTTTCCACTTCTTTTCAGCCAAGAATGTTAGCTAAAGAAGGCACATGTTACACTCATAGAGGTTAGTAGATGCTGATGGAAAGAAGAAAAGAGTCTTAAGGTGATTAATAGAGAGAAGTTTCTTTTTGGAGTCATTAAATTAAAAACAAGGCAATCCTTGCCCCCATTAACAACAGATTTTAGGTCATTTTTTTTTTTTAGAGAAATTGCCAATTGCAGCTTATCAAAGTGATCAGAGTCACTATCAAGACAGGAACAAATGGCTGTGTCAGATTTCAAGTTGACAGCTGTTGTTATCAGGAAGGTCCTTGATGAAAATTTAAATTTTATTGCAAATTTATTCTTTAATTTTAAAATGCTCCAGTAACAGAAATATTTCATTTGTTATTAGAAAAAATAACAAAAGTTTCTTGTTTTTTATTTAGTAAGTGTTCACCCAATATAAGGTCAAAGAGTTATTTAGGATAGAGGAATGAAGTAGCTGTCTGGGCATAAAAGGAGAAAGTAAGTGTAGATTATGAGGATATGTAGGATAGATAACAGTTGACCAGATTACACTGGAGCACTGGTTCTCATATGATCACTGAAGTTAAGCAATGTTGATCCTGGTCAGTACCTACATGAGTGACCACTTGGGAATACCAGATGCTGTAAGCTTGGGTATACAGGTGGTTTAATGAATAATGGCTTAGAATTGTTAATCAGAGAGCCGAGTTACAATTTCTATTGGTTCATTATATTCACTTACACGCAAATACCCTTGAGAAATGTAAGACTCCACCTCTTTTCTGCCCCCAGCTATGGGTTTATCTAAAACTATTTTCTGGTGTTAAATAACCCACACAATGTTGATAAATAAATCAATCAATAAACTGAGTAATTGAAGATGTTAAGATTGTAGTGATTGAAGGAGTCTGTTCATCTAGTAGTGATTCTTGGGAAGAAGTTGTCTGAGTGGAACTTCCTTCTTACAAATGGAATATGAAGAGAATGAGAGTGATTCATTCCAGTGTAGATGGAAGATCCAGTTGTAACTGTAAAGGTCTGAACTGGTGAAACTAATGAATTGAACTCATCTGAACATTTGCTTTGGAAATAGTGTTAGAATAACAAGAGGCTTGTGACATTGCATCTGTGAGAAAGAAACTGTAGGGTTGGGTATAATTTATTATTCCATAGCGAAGCACTTAATTTTTTTATTACAAGCTTAGCTTAGTCATATTAAAGACTACAGATATACTGAATTGATCAAACAAACTACAGTATAAATAGTCTGTGACAAGCTTGCTAAACATTGCTCTAGAGCAACTCAAAGTTTATCTTAATCTGGTGAAAGGCTATGATTTTGGAGCACTTATTTAGGTTAATCATTCTTTTCATCAAGTAGTTAATCTCTCGTGATATTTTGAAAGCAAATGCTTGTGTTTTATATTTTTTAAACTTCAACAAGATAAAGAGATTAAACTAGAAAAAAAAATGTCACCTGGAAAAGTTTACATTTCAAGAAATCTTTTAGAAACAGACTGAGTTCTTGTGATTATGTTCATAAGACACCAGAATAGGAAAAATCTAAAGGGTTCTGCATTCTGGACTGGTTCAGCCCCCAGCATCCAATGTTACAACTGTAACAGATTTTTTAGGGCAAAGATCAGACTCATTAGACATCTCTGCACCCACCCTACACCCCAGTGATTCAAAATCAAGATCACCTCCATATGTGGAGGATGAATGATATTTAAAATGGTAAAAATTATGTACTGAATAAATTAGTGATATTGTTTTAAATATGATTTAATAAACTGGATATGTAAAAAGAAAAAGTTATTTCTTTTATCCAGAATTTGCTTACATAACCAAAAGCATAAACCAACTGAGATGAAGTAGCATGATGCCATTATACATATATATATATATATATATATATATATATATAAAATGTAAATCTATTTAAACTTGGTGGGTGAAAAACCTGGATAGTACAATTTTCAAACAAACTGGCAGCTGAGGAAAAATGGAATAAAAAGAAAGTAACAGAAACCATCGAACAGGATGAAATAAATCATACAGTACCTTAAATTTTTGATACAAAGACACCCCCCCACAGCAAGTAATTAGTTAAAATGATGAGTGCTCAATATGCTAAGTAGAGCAAAAATAAAATAAATAAATCCTAATGAAGCAGGTACTACCTACCTAGATTCCACCATATGGAATCATCACATTGAATTAGTTTTGTTTTATTTTACATATATGTATATATATGAAGAAATTTTGAAAAAACAAACAAAAATCCTTAAATGTAGTTAAAATGAAAGAAATGTCGGTAATTTTATTGATGCTTTACCTAAAATTTTAAGTGTATGCTTGTAATTCGATTTCAATTCTCGCCAAAAAGGGAAATATTTTCAGAAAAAAGGTTTGGTATTCACCGTAAGCAGAGATGGATATTATACCTGCTTCATAAATGAATCCTGAGATTTTTTTATTATGAAAATATTTTTTAATACTTTCACGGAATCGAAATGTTTTATGATCTGCTTTAGTTGTGTGTATAACTAAAGCATTGTTAAAAATTACTGACATTTTTCAACCATTTTAACTACATTTAAGGATTTTTGTTTGTTTTTTCAAAATTTCTTCATTCTGTCGGATTTATATCCATTTACACTTGCTTATATATGTATATATATATATATATATATATATATAATAATAATGGCCAGAGTTAAATTAGACCAAGTACCAGTAGTATTAAAAAGTGCTCAATACACATAAAAAAGATATTAATTTAACATATAGAGCTTTTAAGTATAGAAAATTAGGAAATCAGCTGATTCTGCTACCTTGGTTTCAACCTTTTGGTATCTTCAGGTGATTTCAATCAATTTTCCTAATTTTCTCACTCTCTCTCTCTCTCTCTATATATATATATATGCATGTGTGTGTATTTATATATGGGTGGTTGTGTATGCATGTAAATTTACACATACATAAAGTGGATCACAAAGAGAAAACATTTACATGATAGCTAATGTCAGCTTTACTAATTTTCAAAAACTTTTCAGGAAGGCAATAGTGTGTGT
>CAHIKZ030005207.1:475000-677500 GCA_903632075.3 Acanthosepion pharaonis | reverse complement strand
GATATGCAGGCCATATTATCTATAACAGCTTGGAATCAGAAATTAGGGAGCTGAGTTCAAATTCTGGTCAGATGATTACATTCACTTACCCTTGGAAAAGGTATGAATCCATCTCTTCATCCCCCAGCTATGCACAGGACAGACTGGGCTCTCCAGTCATAGCTGGACAACCAGTCTAGAAGTTCAACTGTATGCATCTCTGGTACCAAATCAAAGGCTACCCTTTAGAAAGGCATAACACCCAGAAGCCACCCCCTGCCAGAGTTATGGTGAAGACATCAGCAGAAGGATGATGGATGTGGGCAATGACAGAATCTAACAGACAAAATTTCTGGCATTGAACTATCATGTATAAATATCCTTTATAAAAATCCTGGAGAATGGATGTCCTGTCAGGTGGAAACATGCAGGAACAAAGTAGAGCCTTGTGTCTCCTAATATATGTGACACTGAAACACAAATGATAACCCATGGGAGCATCATGACAGTGGCCCTAGTTAGTAGTTGATATCAAGCACTATAATTCCAAAGATTACTTTCCTTAATAAATATTATCATCCAGAAATACCCTGGTCAATCATTTTTTTATTATTTTGTGATAAATTATAATCTTATATATATATATATATATATATATATGAGTATTGGGGCAGCAATCCCTCTTTTATAAATGTTTCATTAAAAACAACTAAAAAGGTTCTGTGGTTAAGTTTTTTATTTAATTTTTTTGTATTCATTTAATTTTCTTCTTTTCTGGACATAAAGTATGTAGACATTGCCCAAATGCTCTGTATGTCCAAGTGCTTTTGGCTCTACTTTAAGCTATTATTGAGGATGATTTTTACGTTTAACTGCATGTGTGATTTTTTTATATAGGTATCTCATGTTATAGGAATATTTAACTTTCCAAACACGGTCAGCACATTGTGACCATTTTCATAGTTGTTGGTGTTTTCTTTTAATTAATGATGCTTTCATTATTTTTAGAATTTTTTGTTCATTGTTATCATTATTGCTGTTAAAATTATTATTCTTCTTCTTATTAATACTATTCATCCTATATACTTGCATGTACACTCTTATTAAAAAATTAATAAGACAAAACATTAGAAAAGAGTTTTTATCTATATGCACCTCCCCCTTAAAGTTGGTATCATCTGACTAAAGTGAGAGACAAGCCCATATGTTGGGTTTTAATGAGATAGAGGCAATAAAAATCTTTATCAGGTACCACACAACCAAAGGATTGGCTATTTTTACACTGATACAATTAATGTCCACTGAGTTTAAAATTTAATAAAGCCCTCTTCAATAACAAGCACTGACAAAGGTTGCAAGAGATGGTGAAATTTCTGTGATTTTGCAAAAACTTTACCTGTTTCCACATGAAAAATTAAATAAAAACATAAAATATATACAAAGAATATCTTTGCCATCACTTTTCCTGTAACTTTTACCTTTTTACCAAAGCTTAACAATCAGTTCTTTTTGTGAATTTGTCAATTCTTTACCTCTAGCCATGATGATAACCTTCTTGCACGAATATCAATTACAGAATGTTCTGTTTGTATTCTTTAGGCTAAAAATGACTATTGATAACATTGTTGGAACATCTAGAATATTCAAGTGGAATAACCTACAGTATTAAAGCAATTTAAAAGTTTAAAGATCTGAAATTTGCATTGTATGAATAGTTTTTCACCAATTAAAATGGATAAATAAGATTTATTTCTATTAAAACAAATTTCTTTGTTTTCTATGCACATTTAGCTATTATGCATCTATGTACAATTAATTATATGAAAATTACGTTTCTTCATTAGTTGCAAATAAAATCAATTAAAAATTTTTATGTGCACAAATATTTGTTTCCCCCACTGTATATATACACATATACTCTCTCCCTCTCTCTCTCTCTTTCTCCCTATATATATATATATATATATATACACACACACACACATATATATATATATATATATACACACACACACACATATATATATATATACACACACACACACACACACACACACATATATATATATATACACACACACATATATATATATATATATATACACACACACACATATATATATATATATATATATATATATACACACACACACATATATATATATATATATACATACACACACAAATATATATACTATATACACACACACACAAAATATATATACTATATACACACACACACAAATATATATATATATATATATATATACACAAATATATATACTATAAATATATATATATATATACACACACCTTTATACATACTATAAAGATACATATATATACACACATATACATAGTATAAAGATACATATATATATACACACATATACATAGTATAAAAGATACATATATATATATACACACATATACATAGTATAAAGATATATATATATATACACACACATATACATAGTATAAAGATACATATATATATATATACACACACATATACATAGTATAAAGATACATATATATATATACACACATATACATAGTATAAAGATATATATATATATACACACATATACATAGTATAAAGATACATATATATATATACACACATATACATAGTATAAAGATACATATATATATATACACACATATACATAGTATAAAAGATACATATATATATATATACACACATATACATAGTATAAAGATACATATATATATACACATATACATAGTATAAAATATATATATATATATATATATACACACACACATATACATAGTATAAAGATATATATATATATATATATATACACATATACATAGTATAAAGATATAAACTCACATCTATCCAACAAAATATATATATATATATATACACACATATACATAGTATAAAGATATATATATATATATATATATATATATATACATATACATAGTATAAAGATATATATATATATATATATATACACATATATAGTATAAAGATATATATATATATATATATATATATATACACATATACATAGTATAAAAGATATATATATATATATATATACACATATACATAGTATAAAGATATATATATATATATATATATATATACATATATATAGTATAAAGATATATATATATATATATATATATATACATATACATAGTACAAAGATATATATATATATATATATATACACACATATACATAGTACAAAGATATATATATATATATATATATATATATATATATACACACACACACACATATATATATATACATACATACTATAGATATATATATATTTATATATATATACATATATACTAGGTACTATAATTTAATTTAATCTCTTTAATTGAATTGGAAGTTTTTAGCTTCTGTTTTTGAAACATGGTAATTCCTGTGTAGCTATGGAATCATTTTTTTTTTAAATATTATAATATATATATATATATATATATATATATACATATACATAGAATATATATATAATATAACAATAACAAAAGAAAAAATCCAGATTACACTCCCATTTCCAACCTATAATTAAGTAAAGCATTTCTTCAGTGAGTTATTCTAAAATATTGCTTGAGAATGAAATGATACTTTAAATTTTAATTTTAATAATGAAATTAAACTTTAGGACTTGTGTCAAGTTTTGAAACTTAGTAATTTCTGTGTCACAATGGAATCATATTTTTAAAAAGTAATTATAATTTAAGCTCTACTTCTGTATGAAGCACAGTTTTTTACAAATAAAAAACATAAATCCTAAAGAACTTTGGCCGTCCTGGGTATGATGATAAACTACATCTGCGTCCTGGGTAAGACAATAAACTACGTCCGACAGCAAGGCCTCTGATCAGGAGGTTTTGAGGAGTGTGGAACCACCTCTTAATGTTCAAAAGTACTCGGTTGTCTTTTGGAAAATATATATATCAATATAATTTTGAAATAAAAAGTTTCATTCAGAAATATAAGAAAATACGAAAGAAAATCAGCAGGACTATGTTGTCTTTGGCGTTTAATACAACGTGTTTAAAAGAAGGGATGCTGCCTAAATACACACACACACACATATATATATATGATATAGTAGAGGTAATAGATCTATTGGTATACAATCCAAGTGGGTCCTAGTAGTATCAGATATTAAAACTGATCCAAAGAGAGAGATCATTGTATTTATGATAACAGACCATATATTTTATACAGGAAAAAATCCCAAATTACTTCATGTGGGTACAGTCTGTTTCAGACCAGCACAGTTAATTTGGTATTTTTTGCTGTATAATATATATATATAAATAATGGCTGGCCACTTATATTCAAGGATACCCATCCACTAGGGCGGTTAGCCAAATGCTATTGCAGACACTTGCTCAGGGACATTTGTGTTTGGTGTGGTTTATACTGCAACAATATTGAACAAACCTTAGTTACACTTTCTGGGAGAGAGCGTGTCATCTAGCATGTCCAACAATTTGAACAAGGCCAGCAAGCTGAAGCCCACAGCCATGATTGTTGGTGGCTTTGTGCTAGCACAACTACTGACAGCCCTCAAGAGTTCTCTCTACCCAATTTCACTCACAAGGCTTGGGACAAACTGTGGTATGGTTTTCAAGCATTTTCCAAAGCTGCTGCACACTGGGATCAACCTCAATCCATTTTGATAATATCAGGAAATCTCCTTCCTGACAAGTCGACCATGGTCAGATTTGAACCCAGATCTCATGGTCAGAAAAAGCGAATGTTGAAACCAATTGGCCTTTGTGTCACACACACACATATATATATATATATATATATATATATATATATATATATATATATATATATATATATACTGATTGAGGAATTGAAGAGCCGAGTTCAAACTTCATTCGAATCTATTACTTTCATTTATATGTTAATACACTTGGGAAAGGTATGAAACCTCTTCTTCTGCACAAGCTATGGGTAAATATCAGGACAGACTGGGTTTTATAGCCTTGTGCAGCAACTCATCTAAGAGAAGGAAACTCAATTCAAAACCAGCCAGGATGTAAAACTAGATGGGCAAATAGGGGCTCTGGAGCCTTGCAAGGCAACCTATCTAGCAGTAGGTCACTCCAAAATATAACCTGCATCCTTGAACATCACATATCTCATGGCTAACTTTGTGCCAGAAAACAAATTGCGTACATAGGACAAGAGTGTGGGACTGGGAATGGACAATAAATAAATTTCAGGTGTAGATCAGTCTACGACACTAGATGAATCTTCTACTGATCCTGATGCAGGAATATATATATATATATATATATACATATTTATATATATATATACTTAAATTTCTAAAATTTTTTTTTTTCATATATATTCCTGGTAATATTTTCAGATAAATCTTTTTACACCCATATTAATTCTACATGCTATACACTCTAGGAATATATTAACATCCCTAAATTTTAATCCACAAAACACGTTCATTGATTTACAGAATTAGTAGTGATAACACCAATACATGCAATTCAGCTCAAGAATTTTTATAGTAATCCAAAAATAACATTCCCAATTAGAACTACTAGAACTATTGCTACAATTTTTACCTACTCAAATGTAATACTATCCCCGGTCTCCATCTTTCCTCCCCTACCTCTCACTCTTAGGACACTTGTTAGGTGAGGTGCCCAAACTCTTGACCGGTGCTTATTGGGGAAAAATATTTCCACAGACTAGTCAACATTAAACACCCAATCCATTCTTCACTAAACTGCTATCAACAAGCAATATTGTTTCACTCCGTCATCTATTTTATTTTATATTATATTTTTTTTTTTATGTATATTTTTCTTCTCAAACAAATGGAAAAAAGAGAGTGATGTTTCAGGTTGCCTACAAGCAGGATTTTTCATAAACATTTTTGATTCTCACCCGTTGAAATGCACTGAAACCAAGTTGTATCTTTGTACTGAGTAAAATGGTTTTGTCTATATGATAAAATTATAATAAATAAATATATATATAAATATATATACTTATATATATATATATATATATATATATATATATATATATATATATATACACACATACTATATTTATATATATATATATACACACACATACTATATATATATATATATATATATATATATATATATATATTATATATAAATATATATATGTGTGTGTGTACACATACTATATATATATATATATATATATATATGTATATAAAAACAAACTCACAGATATATATACAAAACTTTATTCCCAAAGTCTTGCAAAATTTGAAAAGCTATGATGAACTGAATTCAGTAGAATCTTTGACTTTTATAAGCCAGTTTATATATGTTATTACTGTTAACATTATATTCAGTGGTTACATATATCTGCATAGACATTTGTCTTTAAATAGTATAAGCAGAACATTTGGCATCACATTCCAGCTCTAATTCCAGTAATCTAAATATGCCAGAATTTATTCCAAGACAGGTTACTTACCATAATGATAAAACCCAGTTCTTGGCAATGCCTGTGATAGCCAAAATTACTTGAAAATGATAGAAGAAAATATGAACTTTGGACAATTTAGTCATAATTTCAATCCTGGTGTCTAACACTTCATTCAGAAATTGAAAAGATTTTATAAAAAGACAATGTGGATGAAATTTTATAAAACTTGTTTGATTACATATGTATATATTTCTTTTTATCTTAAAATTGTATTTTAAAGAATATATACATGTTTGATTTCTATCTACCAGCCTGTACATCAGAGAGACTTAATAAAGAAAATGTGCCCTCTAATATTCCTTAGAAATTACTATATATATATATATATATATATATATAGAGAGAGAGAGAGAGAGACATTCAAGTCATGTGAAGATTGCATGGAACTTGGGTTATGATATGGATCAGTAGGACTTTGTGAAGCATTTTTTGCTATGTCTTGTGAATCTGTTCATTGGTCAGTTTATTCTACTGAATTAGTAGGTGTTTGCTTTTTATTCTTTTTTCTGTCTTCAAGTTTTTCTCTTTATTAGAGTGTTAGGTCTTTTGGCAAATCCCCAGTTGGTTCTACTAACTTTTTGATTTTTCTTTAATATATATATATATATATATATATATATATATATATATATATATATATATATATATTTCAGTAAAAAATTACAGGTGTGTAAGTTTGAATATATATATTTATATCTAATTATTATAAATACTTTTGCCTTCTATAAAATCACATTTAAATGCTTAATTTTTATTCATTAAATAGCACTGAACTGTTGCTTTTAAAAACAAATCAATGTTGCATGAATTCATCATTTTTTTCTACCTTGAGTTGCTCTCAGACCTTGTACAGGGTGAAAATCATTGTAAAACAAAAATTTTTTTTTTTTTAATCATTTCACCCAAAGCAAGGTAATAATTCCATTTGGATGCAGGGGTTACAGTGAATGAAAAAGAATGAGAAGACTTTAGTGAGGGGAAGTGAGGAAAGGACAATAAAAGAACAGGGTTCAGTTGATTTAAGTTTTAGTAGATTGTAGGTGGCAGGTAGGGATGTTCAGAAGTTTGGTGATACCAAGGGCCAACTTCTTGATCGTATGTGGCTAAGATTCAAATAGAGGGGCCTACACCAGTATCACTTATCAAAACACAGATCCACATTCACACCAGCATGTGGCATTGTAGTTTGCTTGTGCAATGAAGTTAAAAGAGACTATTTCAAATTTCAAAAACTAAATTTTTATTTCTCTCTTTGATTGGATGCCATCCTAATATGGATGCCCAGAGCTGTTACACCCTCTGCTTCCCTTCTTCACACTACTGGTGGCAAGGAAGCAAGAAATTGGAAGGGAATTCCACGGGTGAGAAGTGTGAGAAAAGAAACTGTTAGAATAGAAGTGGTAGTTGCATCTAGCTAGCTCAACAGGAGGACCTAATTTCCAACCTAGTAACATGCATAAATTCATGTAGTTGAGGCAGCACCAGGGAAAAAGCTGATCAGATCATTTGCCATAAAAATATTTATAGAAAAAGACAGAGAGAGAAGCCATATCATATCAATAAGATAGTGACTGATTTCGAAAATTGAAATTTTGATATAAATTTATTACTGTGAAAAAGGATAACTGAAATATTCAAATTTATTGAGAATTTTAAGAATGATTAATTTTTTTTTCTTTAACTTTTATTTTGCTGGTTTTATTCATTTTTTGCATTTATTTTCATGTTATGCTTGTTCATCTTTAGCTAATTTTAATTTTTTTTTTTTCATTCTCATACTTTTACTGTTTTTATTTCTTTCTTCTCTTTCTATAAAAAAAAGAAATAGTACATTACATTTATAAGATGGTGGTACATTATTACCGAACAAAGAAGTCCGGCATTTGCATTGATGCTAACCCCTGTGTGTAAAGTGTACAAATCTGGACATGTGCTTACAAATGAAATTTGATAGGCAAACAACTTTCTTTTCCAATCGGAATGATCACTGATTGGAGGTGACATTTGAATTAAAGACACCGAAAGATGAATGGTCCAAAGTATTTGTCTGGACACTGGGCCTTTTTGTTTGAATTAGTTTATTAAATCAACATTTGTTTATATACTTCATCTCAGGTTTCTTCTTTTTTTAGATTATATGTTTAATGGAGAACTGTCAATGCAAAAAATTAAAAAGAAATGTTCAGCAGATAGTTTCAAAAACCCTTTTCAGACCTTGTTGCATCATCTTTTAAATCCCTTCAGGATATGAGGCATCATGGCTCTCCTCAACTACCTCACCTTTGTAGCTCTCATAAATGCTTGTCTTTTTTACTATCTTTCCTAATCCCTGTTCTGCTATTCATTTAAATAAGCTTATAGCATAGTTCACACATTATTTTCCTTGGTCTCTCTTGCCTTCATGTTCCCATATGACAACTAAAGTTAAGCAACATTGAGTCTGGCCAGTACCTGGGTGACTGCTTGGGAATATCAGGTGTTGTAACCTTGAATGTGCAGGTGGTGTGATGGATAATAGCTTGGAACTGTTAACTGAAGAACAGAGTTTCAATTCCTGTTGGGTTCCTTATATTCATGGGTGACATAACTAATTTCAACTCGGAACCTCAAAAGTGTAATTTGCAGTTCAAGCCCTGCATTCAGTTTCTAATAAAAATTTTCTGAATAGTACCATTTAGGTGTAAACGTACATGCTTAATTCGAAAATAACACAGAAATTTTGATAAAATCTACCATTTTGGAGTTATCAAAGATAAAAGTTTGGACTCATTTGCATTGCAGTGGGTGAAGTTGAAATTAATCCTGCACCCCATATTCATCTATGTGCAAATACGCTTAGAAAAATGTATGAATCCACTTCTTCTCCCCCCAGGTATGGGTTAATTAGTAAAACTGTTATCACTAAACCATTATTATTTTTTTAAATATACTACAATGAGTTGATAAGCTATAGAAAATGAATCAAAGAAAAAAGTTGCTTTTGGTATGTCCTGCGAGTATTAAAAGAATAGTAAAGTGAAAAAGAATAACAAAGTGGATTATGTGCCATGTTCCTTCAGAATATGGGTGATCATGGCTCTCCATAACTTCCTGTTCTTAAATTTATTAGGTAAATTATGTATTGTTTTCCACTGAGGACAATGTGATGTCTATAAATAGTAATAATTTCTCATCACAGAAATTCATAGAGAAAATATAAAATCAGTATAAAACAATAGATAAATTATATCAGCTTGTAACTGCTGAAGAAGAGAGTCAAGCAAAATTGTCCAAAATCAAAAATAAATGAAGGATAATGTTCTGGAAAAAATCTTATTAATATCAGTTGACTGTGTTATATTTTGGACATGTCTTTTCTGTGAGTAATGCAACAGAAATCTTGGATTCATCTGCACAGAATCAGAAAATATTCCCATCACATGGGATTTGTGAAAAACAGCAAGATCTTTGGAATTCTTCCCAACTTATTTATGAATAAAGATAGCCTTATTAACCCAGAGCTAGAACCCAAGGAAATCTCTCTCATAATCTTAGACATTAAAGAACAATGTATAACTACTCATCTCTTTCTGTTTATCTGCCTTTCTCAAATGCTCTATTTCTCTGTCCTTCTGTATTTAATTTTTCTAATTTCTACAGTGGATGTAGCGAGCTGTGTAATAGTTAGCAACTCAGAACGAGTAATCAGCAAGCTTCTATTAAATTCTAGCCAAGTTTATTATACTCTCTTTTGCAAAAATACTCTTAGAAAAAGATATGAATCTATCTCTTATCCCCTCAGCTGTGGGTTAAATAGTAGGGAAGACTTGGTTCATTAGCCTAGGCTGACAACCAGTCTAGGAAAAGGTAAACTCTGAGTTCAAAATCACACTTTTTTGGTTAATTATTTTACCCAAGACAAAGTGATAATGCCACTAGAAAACAAGGATCTACTGATAGTGAATAAAAATGAGAAATCATTAGTGAGGAGAAAGGGTAATAAAAGAACAGGTTTTAGAAAAAGAGAAAATGTCGACTGATGCTGCATTTAAAAAATTTTGGTATTGTAGTTAACAATAAAGCAAGAATCTGGACAAGATGATAAGTGCAAGAGAAGAAACTGTAAGAATGGAAGTTGTGACTACATTTAGCTATTTCAGCAGTAAAATTATATTTGGAGATCCTTGATAAAATGCAAAGAAGGATCTGCAATGTTGTTGATCCTTACCCGGCAACTTAGGTTCAGTCACTTTCCAATTGCTTTTTCTATAAATACTTTCATAGTAATTGTTGTGATGAACTTTCCTCTATAATAACCAGACCCTATGAATTTAAGCGCAGTACTAGATTGGCAGCAAGGTCTCATTATTTTACAGTTGAAATGGCGAGATGTAAGCATAAGTTCTACGATAACGGTTTCTTGCACTTCTCACTTGCAGAACTCTATTCTGGCTTCCTGCTTTCCAATCAAGTTTGATCTTCAAAAATTTAAATTCAGTGTTAATCATTATCTTCTTCTAGTTTTTGTTCATTTATTTTCCTCAATAATATTGTTCTTTTTCTTAAACTCTTTCATACAAAGTAACCTCTTTCATCTTAGTGGCTATGTTAACTTGTTTGAGGTGAAATGATTAAAAAAAAAAAGAATAAGACCTGGTCACCTGAGTATGATGATAAACTACATCCACATCCTGGGTAAGATGATAAACTATGTCCAACAGCAAGGCCTCTGATCAGGAGGTTTTGAGGAGTGTGGAACCACCTATTGCTGGTGTTTCCAGATCCACCTTGACCCAGGGTGGTAACACCTGCTAGGGTCCCAACTATGGGCAAATAGTTAACCACCAAACTGGAGTCAAAACACTATGAAAGTGTAAAAATAGGTTTTAATACTAGCAATATTTTTTTATAAAAATTATTACTAACAATTTTTGAATAAAAAAATTATTACCAGCAATACATTTTTGGAAAAAAAATATTACCAGCAATACATTTTTGGAATAAAAGATATTATCAGCAGTACAATTTGGGGGGAAAAAAATTACCAGCAGTACATTTTGGGAAAAAAAAAAATTACCAGCAGTACTTTTTAAAACAGCAAAGAAAAATTACCAGCAGTAAATTCAAAAGGAATAAATATGGCCAGCAGTACATTTTTCGGAAAAAAAATTACCAGGAGTGCTTTTAAAGAAAGAAATCCCCACCACTCAAAAAAAAAAAAAAAATTACCAGCAATAAATTTAAAATAAAAATATTGCCAGTAGTATCCTTTTGGGAAAAAAAAAATACCAGTAGTGCTTTTAAAAAAGAAATCACCACATACCAAGAAAAAAAAAATTACCAGCAATAAATTTTAACAAAAAATTTTACCAGCAGTACATTTTGGGGGAAAAAAATTACCAACAGTGCTTTTAATAAAAGAAATCACCACCACCAAAAAAAAAAAAAAAAAAAAAAATTACCAGCAATAAATTTAAAAAAAAATATTACCAGCAGTACATATTTTGGGAAAAAAAATAAACAAAAAAACTACCAGCAGTGCTTTTAAAAAAGAAATCAACACCACCAAAAAAAAAATTACCAGCAATAAATTTGAAAAAAAAAAAATATTGCCAGCAGTACATTTTTGGGGGAAGAAAAATAACCAGCAATTTATTTAAAATTAAAAAAAAAATATTACCTGCAATATATTTTTTGAAAAAAAAATATATTAGCAGCAATACATTTTTGGAAAAATTCTTACCAGCAATAAAAATCTTGTCAGCATTATATAAACCATTGAGTTTGATATGCTGTAAACCAAGCCAAACGAAACAAAATCTAGTCACCATTCTAGTACAACATTTAAATTCTGAAGTGAGATGGCCTCCTTATGTTATCTTGTCCTAGACACACCCACTCTACTGACCTGGTTGGAATACATGTGTTACTCTAACTCCGGTTACATGACTTGTGACGGGACCAATAAAGAAGTTTTACTCTGTAGATTGCCAAAATGTGACTTTGTGAGCAAGGCAATTCTATTCTCAATGACAAAACCAAGCACTTAAGACCCAATAGACAAAAAGATCAACATCATAAAAGACAGGCAAGGAACCAATATATAAGAGAGATAAATTGGTAGAAAACAATTACTTTAACATTTGGCACACTGTATTGAGAAGCAGATCTTTGCAAAAAAATGGCACATTGTTGGCAGCAGATATATGAAGGAAACTACAAGAAATCTACAGAAAGTAGTAAAGGAAAGCAAGAAAAAAGGATTAACCACCTGTTGTAAGAAAACACCAGAATCAAGAAAGTACAAAAATGTTTTAAGAGAGGATGGAAAATGGCACACCAAAAATTTGAAGGCATACTAGGATAGTGAAAGGTGCCTTCCAAAAGCTAAACCAAGTATTAAGAAACAGGAAAATTTTGTTAAAAATAAGAAAAAGGAGTACAGAAATTATGTAAAATTGGTCCTTCTATATGGAAGTGAATGCTGTACAATCTCTTCACAGATGAAGGTCAGACTTGAGGCAACAGAAACCTAGTTCTACAGAAGGATGCTGAGAATATTATGGATTGTACATATAAGCAGCAAAAAGGTTTTAATGATAATGGAAACATAAAGGACACTTATACTTAGCATCAGAAAAAGACAAATGAAATTTCTCAGGTACATAATGAGGAAAGAGGGCTTAGTATATTTGGCACTCACAGGACATATTGGAAGAAAGAGGAAAAGTAGTGAGTAACCTGCCTGATGAGGAGCATGTGTAAATGGTTGGCAGAACCAAGATTAGGATAGATAGCAAAAATACAAACTTTACTAAGATCTACAAAGGACAGGAAGTTGTGGATAGCCACGATCATTCACATCCTGAAGGAAACAGGTATATAGAAGAATTCACAACAGTTATAACAATTTTTATCAGGAAGATTATCGCATGTTACATTTTTTTGTCCTTCAATAGATTATACTCTTCAAATCAAATATTTAGTTTTCTTTATTAATTTTTTTATGATTCTGATATTAAAATTAGAATATCATTCACGAGATTTCCTTGCCATCCCACTTAATTGCTTTGGCTTTGTTCTTACCATTGTCTTTAAAACAGTACCAAGAAATGTAATTTGAAAAGGTCTGCATTTATTTGCAAGAATACTGGTATTGTCTACAGAGAGAGGCTGCAGAGCCTGACATTCCGATGGTTTCATTCTTACAACCAAAATGAGCTAATACCATAGATTCCAGAGAGTCCCTACCACACCCACAATGCTATAGCTCCATAGAATTTTCAAAGAGAATTGGTCACGAAACATTTTTCAACCTATGTTTATCTTTTTTGCTTAAAGAAAGGAAGTTTTTTTGTACTTTATTTTTCCTGGAATATTAAATTTAATTTTTTTCTTTTAATTCTTAAATATAACATGTTCAAAGTTAACTCTTTAATTTAAATGTTGTTTTCCTTTTCCTTTCTTTAGTTTTTGCTTTTTATAAGACTTTTCTAATTTAAAACCTAAAAAAAATATGAATACCTTCTTAAATGCCTCTTTCCACTGCTAGGTTTAAAATGAGGTGCATATTTAAAATGCAGCACCAAAATTTGAAGGAACACTGGGATGGCGATGAATGTCTTTCAAAAGCTAAGCAAAGTAATAATAAGCAGCAAAATTTTATTAGAAACAAAGAAAAGAAGACTGAACTGTCATGTAATATTGGTCCTTCTACATGGCAGTGAATACTAGACAATTTCCTCACAGATGAAGTAGTGATTAGAGGCAAATGTGGTTCTACTGAAGGATGTTAGGCATTCCATGGGAGCAATAGCATAGTTTTAGGAAAGATGGAAACAAAAAGGATGCTTATACTTAGCATCAGAAAGAGATAGATGAAATTTATAGGTAATAAAGAATTGGATTCAGAGAATTTAACACTCACAGGACATATTGAAAGTAAGAAGGATAGAGGAAAGCAGAACATAACCTACCTAACAAGCTTGTGAAAATAGTTGGTAGAACAGGGATTAGGAAAGATAGCAAAAAGACAAAATATACTAAGAGCTACAAAGGGCAAGAAATTGTGGAGAGCATCATCACCAACGTCCTGATAGAAGAAGTAGTACATTCTTTCTTATTATTCAAAAAAAAGATATATACTATTAATAAAGCATTCTGAATATTACATTTCTATTATTAACTTTTGTTATCCTTTCCAGCACCTTCAACTCCTGAGTATGGCCAATTCAAGTAAAAATTACTGTCACCCATTTTAATTCATAATAATTAAAATCCTTTGTGGCATATTCATTGTGATCCATTTTATTTCTGGACCTTCAGAACTTTGCAATATTATTTGTATTGAAATGGAAAGTCATTTCATTGCAAAATTGATATTAAAAATTATTAATGATGTCTGTAAAATCTTTATACTTCATACAGAAAAATGTCTTGGGGATTTTTTTAGAACACGTTGACAGTCAAAAAATAATCATTGATTTTACAATAAAGTTTTTTTGTGGCATGTCTGTCAAATGTGCATGTTCATCATTTTTTAAAGTAATATTTAAAAAATAATTATTATTTTTAAAGTTCTTTTTATGAAAAAAATTCTTTTTCATTTGTAAGAATTTTTGTCACTATTAGTCAACTCCAGTAACTATTTACAAATTTAATATTGAGGGTGAATAAAAGTCATCAAAATTGGTAACTAAATTTGCAGCTTTCATTTCTTTATAGTGCTTTTTCTCATACAAGGTTTCAAAACCAGAACTGTAATGGTGTAAATTTGTATGATTCAATAGAAAAAACTGCCAAGTAAATTGTTTAGTGTGTTTTAGTTATGCTATAGCCTGATTCTCATTGCAAGAAGAAAATTTGAATTTTGGTTTCATTTTATTAAATTTGTTTCTCTTATTTGTTCAAGATAACCAGAATTAATTTGGTACCAATTTTGAAGAGGAAAGTGAGACCATATATTTCAGTAAAATACTTCCCTTTGAATGTCATGTATTGTTCATGTTGCAATCTGAACAATGAATTGCTCTGAGTGATCAGCCTCAAAAAATGTGATATTTTATTAATGCAATACCTTCTAATTACAGACATGGCCAAGTAGTTAGAATGTTAGCATTCTGACTATGAGACTCTGGTTTGAGTCTCAACTTAGTGAGTTTGTCAAGGTGATTTCTTCATTAACTGATTGACTGATTTCACTTTTTATGGCTTATCAAGCTTTTTCAGGTTATATAAAGACAAAATATTTTTAGATTCTAAGAATTTGTTTGGAGATAATAATGGTTTCTTAATACAAGTCCTAATAATTAACCTGTTATGTCAGAAACCTACCACCCCTCTGGAAGATGAACTTGTCTGCGTCTGTGAACAAAGACTTTAAATAGTGGCATGTCAGTTGACATGGAAGACAGATAGACTGAGAAGTTCTTAGCTGAGCTAGTTATTGACTACTCAGGCAATTTCTGTACCTTTTTACCAACCTATTAAAACCCTTTTTATTGTTACGTGTTATTTGATGTTTGTCTCTACTAACCCCAAATCAACATCATAACATAACCCATAGTTGGAGGGAGAAGAGGTGGATTCATAACTTTCCAAGGGTATATTGTTTTTAATTGAGTTCACTCCAAGCAAAGGGGTTATTGGATGTAGAAGAATTAGAAAACAGAAATATTACTAAGGAGCGAGAATAAAAAAAAAAAAGTAATCAGGACAATAGACACTGATTAATATCGCATTTAAATTTTTGAAGATTAAAGTTGACTGGAAAGTATGAAGCCAGAATAGAGTTCTACAAGCAAGAAGTGTGAGAAAAGAAACTGTTACCATAGAATTCATGATTACATCTAGCCAACTCAACAACAAACTGATGGGCCCTCATTGCCAGTATCGTACTGTGCCTAGATTAAAAAAAAATTAGGTATCATAGCAAAGAACTCATGTGAACAATTACCATGAAAGTATTTATAGAAATGACACAGAGAAGCAACTTTAAGGCAGTGTGAAAAAAACTGAAGCCATGACGTCATATCAGGACCAATAATATTGCTGATTCTTAAGATTTTATCAAGATATATAGCAGGATCACCAGACCATATGTGGCAGCAATAATCTAAGTATGGATGAATGGTAGACTTATAGATATGTAAGATAGATTCTGGAAATAAAAATTGCCTAGGATGACACAGTAAATCAACTTTCTTAGCAGCTGGCGAAAAAATGGATTCACTATAGTCTTTCCACTTCATGCCAGCCAAGAATGTTAGCATGAGAAGATGCAATGAGTCACTCTTTTGGAGATTAGCATCAGCCGTGCTGATGGAAGGCAGAAAGGGGTCTCTCAGATGAGTAATAGAGAGCAGTTTCGTTTTGGAGGTATTAAAATTAACAAGCCATCCTTTGCCCCTGTTAACAACAGACTGAAGGTCATTTTTGATGAAAAACACCAATTTGAATGTATCAAAATGACAAGACATTATTGAGACAGAAGTAAATGATTGTGCCATCAGCACAGATACAAAGTTGAGAGCTGATGTGATTGGGAAGGTTGTTAATGACAATGAGAAACAAAGTAGGACCAAGGATATAGCCCTGGAGGACACATGCATTAATTTTCATTTGATAAAAAAGACTGGATCAGTTCAAAAATTTGTCCATTGACACCATAAACTTTCAACTTGTGATGGTTTGGTTTGGTTTGTTTTATGGCATATCAACCTCAATGGGTTATTTAATGCCGACAAAATTTTTATTGCTGGTAATATGTTTTTCTTCAAAAATCTATTTCTGGGAATATTTTTCCTTGAAGAAATCTATAGCTGGTAATATTTTTTTCAAAGAATATATAGCTGTTTGTATTGCTAGTATTTTTTTTTTAAGTATTGCTGATAATAATTTTTCCTTCAAAAATATTGCTGACAATATTTTTTTTTATTACAAAGTATTTCTGGTATTAAAATCTATCAACTATTTGCCCATAGCTAGGACCCTAACCACTCCGGATCAGTATGGACCTGGGAATGCCAGCAATTAAGAGGTGGTTCTACACTCCTCAAAATCTCCTGATCAGTGGACAGTTTATCGTCTTACCCAGGATGCGGATGTAGTTTATCATCATACCCAGGATGGCAACTTGTGAAGGAGACCTGTATGCTAAACCCTTGCATATAATTGAATATAATCAACACAATAGGAATTGTAACCAGATTCAACATTGATTACCTTTAATGATCATATAAAAACTGGTGTTTCAATCTGATATGGTTTAAGCCTGTTATTTCTTGATAATATCAACCTGGGAGACAACACCAGAATCCAACACCATTTGGAAGTACCTGAAAATGTTTGTATGGTCTGTTCAACAGAGTTGCAGTATAAACTTCTGACTGGTTTTGTGGGTGTTGTAGAAAAACAAATGTGCCTGAGAAAGCCTCTGCAACAGGGATTAAGCAGCTACCCAAACAGATGAAAATACATGGAAATGAGTTATCATTGTAATTATATTATTTAATTCTTATAAAACCATAAATCCATCATTTTGCCATTAACTTTCAATCTCTGTATCTCATTTTCCATCATCTATTTGCACACTATGCAGAGTGGAATGTAAAGTGAGTGTTTCATGTCCATATAAATGAAGACATGCATACAATTTCCAATTGGGAAATCTGTCCTGCAGCATTATCAGACATTTTCCTCAGTCTGTCAGTGTAATTACAAACTTGTAAAATCTATACTATCTGCACACAGCAAAATAAATTTATAACTACCTAAGATGATGAAAAACTTACTGCCTAATTATATTCTTGTAAAATCACTATTTCTTCTGCATGGTAAAAAAAAATTTTACTATTATGATCACCTAAGGACTTACTATCATTATAATTATATTCTTGTAAAATCTTGTGTATGGTTAAATACAATTTAATGTTATAGCCATCTAAGATGATCATAGGACTTACTATCAGTATAATTATATTCTTGTAAAATCTTGTGTATGGTTAAATACAATTTAATGTTATAGCCATCTAAGATGATCATAGGACTTACTATCAGTATAATTATATTCTTGTAAAATCTTGTGTATGGTAAAATACAATTTAATGTTATAGCCATCTAAGATGATCATAGGACTTACTATCATTATAATTATATTCTTGTAAAATCTGTATTACTTGTGTATGGTAAAATGCAATTTAATATTATGGCTATGTAAAATGATCACAGAACTTACTACCAGTGTTTATCATATTCTTGTAAAATCTGTATTATTTGTGTATGGTAAAAAGCAATTTAATATTATGGCCATCTAACATGATCATAGAACTTACTATCAGTGTAAGTATGTTCTTGTAAAATCTATATTACCTGTGCATGGTAAAAGGAAATTTACCATTATGACCGCCAAAGATGTTCCAAGAATTTACTTTCTGAAATACCCACAATGCAGATCAGAGAAGATTAACATACTAGTTTGAAAGTAAAAAAAAAAAAAAACCTGCTGTGATGATTATAGACAACAAAACATAAAAGAGAGAAACTTCAAAACAAAGTCTGATCTTTTCACAGTTACTTGTAGCATTCTTGTAGATGTACACTGTTATTACTGCAATTAAAAAGAGGAAATTGCCTAAGCCTTAATCTTCTCAATTCTCTATTTGTCTGTATTGAGCTTTAATCTTCTTTTATGATTATCTCTCATTTCCAACCTATTTCGTTAATCTCTCAGTCTACTTCACCTCTTTGCTATTTTTCATGTCACACACCTGCCCACAGCTAACTGCAAAATCGCTACAGTTCAACTCTCAATTGATGTAAGCTTTTTTGCATCTACCATCGTTCTTAACTTCCTGTTAATATTTTCCCACCTGTCATACAGACAGAAGGAGGCTGAGAATACCATGAACCGAACATGTGAGCAACAACAAAGTTTTAGAGAAAATGGAGACAAAAAGGATACTTATACTTGAGATCAAAAAGAGAGAGTTAAAGTTTCTAGGGTACATAATGAGGAAAGAGGGCTTAGAAAATTTGAGACTCATAGGCATATTGTATGAAAAAAGGACAATGGAGACAGTGCATAACCTAATAAACTTTATAAAATGGTGGCCATTAATAATTAATTATAACTCAAGACTTCCATGTTAAAATAAAACAGTACTTAATTACAACCACAAATAAATACTTAACAAGAACAAAGAAGTCAACAATAGATAATTAATCACTTCAATGAATACATTTTTAGTAGTGTGGCTTGGCTTAATGTTTGGTAAATCCTAAATCAAAAGCCAAATCATAGATGCACAATAATTCACACTAATTCAACTGGATAGTTCCACTTAATAGTCACTCAATAATCATTACAGTCAGTAGCCTGACACCGCTATTTATACACTGGGTGGAAAATATATATTTATAAGTTTAGAGTGTCATGCTCAAACCTCGGTGTCAGTAGTTACTTATTTTCTTCTTATATGACACAAACTTGTGTAAATGGATGGCAAAACAGTGTTTAGAAGAGATAATAAAAAGACAAAATTTACTAAGTGTTATAATTGCTGTAACATAGAAAAGGTTCCTGAATGAGGAATAACCTAAATGGAGGTTGGAACAGAAATGGTAATCTTTATACTATCAACAAAATACAATACTTGCCAGTGGCATGAAGTAAGTAAACCACTACTAGTGGTGGACTACTTAAACAGCATATTACGCCCACTTACAATAGTGTTTAACATATTTATGAGGATCGGGACATTCCCATCAGTGTTCATAAGTACAGTATATAACAATGAATGACAGGAAATTTCCAAAAAGCAAAATTGCATCAACAGAAGATTATGGTGACTGTCTGGTGATCTGCTATTGTCCGTCGTTCACTTTCTGAGCAACGGTTCAGTTCAACTCTCTTTCCACGGACGGAGAGGAACACGAAGGAGGCTACGCCGAAGGGCGGAGTCTCCTTCGGGGAGGTAAAACCGGCCCTGAACCCGTTTATACGGGTTCAAATGGGCTATTTTTTGGCCGAGCCTAATGGCTCGGAAATGCCTACGTTAAAAAGGCCTTGTGCCACATGACGCCCTTGTGGGGGGACGACTAAATATAGTCCATTAAAGCTTTCAGGAATCTAACCAGAGTATCACAGCCAAAGTTTACTGCAAGCAACTGGATGAAATGCTCATTCAGTTAAGCAAAATGCAACCAGCACTGATCAATCAATGAGGTCCAATTCTGTTTCATAACAATGTTCAGCCACATTTTGCCAGGATGACACTGTAGAAGCTCACTGACTTGAGATATGAGACTTTGATACATCCACCATATTCCCCTGATCTCTTGACCACTGATGACAACATTTTCAAGCATCTTGGCAATTTTTTTAAGCCAAAAGACATTCTGTTGTAAATAAGATGCAGAAACTGCATTCAAAGATTTTTTGGCCTCCAAACCTTTAGATTTTTATCATTAAGGCATAAATAACCTTGACAGCAGAGATGTATATATATATGTTCAGGGTTCCTATTTTGACTGATTTGAACACTGTTTAAATATATTTATTCATAAATAAAAGTGGATTCTAAAATCAAACATTACTTTCTGAACAACTTAATGTTTTTCATCATAATCTGTCAGTGCACTGAAATCAGTGGTGAATATTTCATGAAAAAGCTGCAGCACAAGCCAAAACTTTGTCACAAAGATTGCCTTAGAGTCACTATACAAGTGCAATATTGGTCTGGATAACTGGGAGACTCTAGCTGAAAACTGGATTTCTTGGAGAGCTGGTATTGCTGATGGCATCAAGATCTTCCATGAGGCATCACAAAAATATGCAGAATTGAAGAGAGGGGTTTGGAAGGGATCCTTGAATTGCCATGGGGTGCCAACCTGGCAATGTGCCCAATGCAATCAGATATGTCTGTCTAAGGCAGGTCTGCACAGTCACCAGAATTTACACCAATAGTCTATTGCATATGATGATTTTGTAATGGCATACTTTGAATGCCCGACCTGCACTAGGGTGTGCAAGTCCTGCTTGGGCCTGACAAGGCATATAAAAAGGCACATTGGAAGTGATGATGATCAAAGTCAACTTCCACCACCTGGAGATGATTTGACATGCCACATATATAACAAGTAAGGCAGATCAATGGCTGGCTTTATGAGCCACTCTCATTCACACAACCAATGAATGCAGTGTTGAGAGAAAGGGCAGGAAAAGAGAAAGAAATTGACAAGGAGAGAGAAAAAATATGAGAAAGAAAATAAAAAATGAAAGAAAATAAAAAAGAGAAATAAAGAGGACAAAGAAAGAGAAAGATGAGAAGATAAATTCTTTGATGCAATAGAAACTTGAAAAAGGTTGGAAAATTCATTAGTTTCACCACTATATGACACAGTAAAAATGCCCCCCCGCTACTGTACTGCTCCAGTAAGAAGCTGACTCCTCCTGTTATGCTCTCTCTCTACAAGAGCCAGATAATACAAAAAATGGAGTATTGCTGCCACATTTGAGTTGTTAGATCCTTACTTACCAGCCTCAACAGAGTTTGTGTGGTGAAAGAAAAAGTCACTTACCAAGTAATATGACACATGTGTTCTGTACCATATGCTGAAGACAAAATAAGCAGATAGAAAGAAATCAGTCACAGGTGTTGTAAATGCGTCTTGAATATGCTAATATTGTGTATCTCTCCGACCTGCCGACCAATGAAAAAAATTGTTACGTTGATATAATCGGTTGGTGTTCTTGAATCGTAAAAAGTCATTTTGATCTTTTCTGCCTCGTCGGTCAATTTGCATGGTGATTTCTGACCATTTACATTTATTGGGATTTGTGATATTGCTACCAGGAGCCACCTGGGATGATGCAACAGCACCAGCCACATCCCTCTCCAGGATGTAAATACAGCACAACCAATTGTGACGCCTCTTCTACCTGACTACATTAGTGCCAGTCCCTCTTCCCCAAAAGTCATGAAAGAGATGCTCCCTGTAACTGAATTACACATTGATGAGGCGAAAAAGACTGCCCTCATGGACACAGGTAGTTCACAATCACTTACAAACAGATCCATTTTTCATCCATGGAAAAGACAAGAATTGGACATGCTGACAGATAATGAAAAGGTCTTCAGAAGTTGAGGAGTCACAAGCATGGAAGGCCACATAGACAATTGTGACCCTATCAATATAGATGTTCTGGTCATAGAGATCAAATTGTTATGATGCAACTTGCTCCTCAGGATGGATGTCATTGGGTGGTGGTCTCATCACAAAAATATGTGAAGTCAGGTTTGTTAATCTCTATATTTGTGCAGCCATGACTGTCAATCAACCCGACTTTACTATTCGACCAATGTACCAGGACATGTACAGCATCATGGAAGTGTTCAGATGGCCACCCACCAGAATATCTAAAAAACTGGGTATCTGAGTACCCTGTGTTTAAGCAGGCATGGAATGAGTATCAGTATAAACTACAGGCATGGATAGTCAACAAGTGGCCGATACCTTACCCCAAAAAAGAACTTGGTCACCCAAGGGGCCTGATCCCATTAATGATGGTGGTTCAAAGGAAAGTTCCACATGGTGTTGGATTGCCATGCACTATACGAGCATATTGATGTATACATGGCCCATGCAGATGTTTGTGCCAAAAAATTGATAGAATGGTGGGGAAAATGTAAATGGTAAAATGTAAAGGTACTGCCAGACAAGAATGGGATTCTGGCTTAATATGGCTCAGCCTATCATGAAAGCCATTGTGGATACTGTCCTGGCAAAAAATGAATCCATTCTCCAGGTCACTTCAGCCTATATTGATGACATTTATGACAATGAAGATGTCATCTGCAACACAGGTAAGACATCTCACTGATTTTAGATTGACAGGCAAAGACCCAGAATGATTGGAAGAAAACACCAAGTGATCAGATTGCAAGTTTGGGGGGAGCAGAACACCTTCTACTGGAAGCAGGGGTGTGAATTACTGAAAGGATCTGAAGCTTTGACTCAGTGAAAAATATTTTTATGATGCAAAAAATTAGTAAGACAGCTGGCTTTGTATTGTGACCACCTTCATCAAATGCAGAGTAATTGATGTTATGTCCGGCTGGGATGATGAAGTAACAGACACCCCTGAACAACATGATTATAGACCTCATGACAAGAGTATTCCAAAATGACCCTGTGCAAGACAAGTGGTGTGACAATGGACATGAGATTGAAGTATGGTTTGATGCAAGCTCCCTTACAACTGGAGTGTCTATTGAGGTAAATAGGGAAGTAGTGGAGGATGCATGTGGTTGCATCGCAAAAAAGATATTCAGCATATAAACGTAGCTTAGTTGGACACTGTACTCAGGAGTGTTAATGTGGCACTTCAATGGAAGGCAAAAAGTTTCCCTTATTCATAGACCCTGCATGAGTTTATGGATGGTTATCTGACACACTCACTGGAGACATCAGGTTACACATAAAGGACTCAAGCAAGATGCTCATTTGGAGGAGGTGCAACACCTTGGAAACTTGGTCATTGAATATGACTTATTAGTGGGCAAAAAGCTGCTGAAATGCAACCAGAAACTAGCAGACAAGCTGACGAGGGTACCACAGAAATGGCTCGATGCAGTGAGAAAGATGGAACTGGTGAAACTCTACTGTGCAGCTTGAACAAAATAAGGTCAATACACTGTCAAAGTAAGTATCCTGGCATTAAAAGGACCCTGTACTTCACAAGGCAAATTGATCTAGGGTCATTGTCAGAGAATATAGAATGTGTCAGTCCATTGACCCATCACCAGTATGATGGCCAAGAAGAAAGTTTGACATTAGCAGTGTGTGAACCCAGGTTGGGATGGACATGACTCATTATGATGACTCTGGAATAACTCAATTTACAATCTGGTGACAACTGCATCAACAATATTCAGCCAGTGTCATCAAACATTTAAAAGTCCTATTTTTTGAACGAGGACCTCCTGCTGAACTTCTCACTGACAATAACACTCCTTTCTATAGGAAACCATTCAAGGACTTTCTAGATGGGTGGGGAATCTATATCCATTTCACTGTGCACATGTTCCCTTCAGTAACAGGATAGTTGAACATTGCCAGTGAAGTGTAAAGAAAATTGGCATGAGGAAACAATGCTCAGTGATTGAGTGGCATTTAGGACTTGTTTTGGGTGAATAATAGTAAAAAGAAAAAAAATACCGTCTTTGAGATTCTAGATAATTCAAGGAATAATTTATTACATAATTACATCAAAAGAATTGGTTTATTTTCAGAGATAGAGTCTTGGCAGAAAATTTTAAACCCTGTTTATCTGTTCTTCTATTTGCCACATCCCTTCAGAACATAGGTGATCATGGCTCTTCACAACTTCCTATCTCTTAGTATTATTTTCTCCTTTTGCCATTCTTTCATCAATTTACACAAGCTTAAGGTGTAATTGTATTGTTGCCTTCCCTGTCTCTCTTTTCAATATTCCCAGTGGGGATAAAGTTTTCCAAGTCCTTCTTCCTCATTATGAGTTGAAGGAATTTCAGCTTTAATTTTGTGATTCTGAGTAGAAGTGTTCTTTCTGATGCCATTGTTCTTTTAGACCTCCTTGTTGCCGACTTGCTTTGTCCATGGAATTTTCAGTTTTCTTCTGTAGAACCACATTTCTGCTGCTTCCAGTTTTTTTTCATCCATGGGGAGATTGCTTAGCATTCACTATCATATGACAGGATGTCTATCATATAGCAATCCAACACACTTTTTTTATTTTAATTAAATTCTTCCATTTCTCAGCATCTTGCTTATCTTTTGGAAATGGTCCTCATCAAAATCCAGAAACGAATATGCAAGATGATAGATCCTGATATGGCATCTAGTCTACATCGCTATCCCACAGACATGCCATGACTTCCCTCTGTCACTTTTACAAGTATTTTCATGGCAACTGTTCTGACGAGCTACTTTTGCTGGTTCCCAGACTGCATGAATTTAAGTTAGCTAGCAGGCTGGCATTTTGGTCCCATTCTTTCACTGTTAAAACAGTTAAATGTAACCATTTCTTCAACTCAAACAGCTTCTTCTCTCACACTTCCCATATGTGAAACTCCCTTCTCCTTACTTGTTTCCCTGATGACTATAATCTTCAAATATTCAAATGTAATGTCAATTGACATTTAACACCCTGAGCTTGTTCCTTGTCCTTCTCTGTATCCTTTCCTCAAACATGTCTCTTTACTCTTGTTCTCAGTGCTTAGTGGCACTTCTACCTTGCTTGGGGTGAATTGCTTTAAAAAAAAAATCTTATTCTTTAGCTGATGACCATACATTCTGTATCTGTCTATATTTCTGAGATGAGGTATGATGTAAACTATTTACATTACTCGGACTATCATCCTCATCTTTGTTGCCATATTTATCACAATGTTTCAGCCGTTGTATGCTCTGGCCTTCTTCAGGTGGTTGGAATGTCAAACTGAACCCTTTATTTCGCCGCTGGGGTAGACTGTTCTAGTTCCACATGCAATGTCTAATGGATGTCAGTTATCTACTGTTAATTCTCCTCTCCAAGTTCTCCACCACCTTGAAGACACATGGTACAGTGGATAAAGACGTTAGTTAGATCCAGTGACAGGACCCAAAGAGTGTGACTTCAATACTTGAGTACCACCTTTGTCTGTTTGTAATCTCTTTAAGGATACAACAATTGAAAAACAGCAAAATGGAAATGAATTAAAATTACAAGCAACTATTTTTATAACGACTATTATAAGGATACAAGTAGATTAATATTTATCAGTGTGGAAACTTGGTGAAAGTGGTTTGGAATAAGGAAAGATGCCTTCCAAAAATTAAGCAAATTATTAAGAAAAAGGAAAATTTCATTAGAAATAAAAAAAGAGTACTAAACTGCTATGTAACATCAATCCTCCGAAATGGCAGTCAATGTTGGACAATCTCCTCATGAGCAAATAAGAGACTTAAGCCAGCAGAGATGTCTTTCTAGAGAAGGATGCTGAAAATATCACGGATGGAACATGTAAAAAAAGAAGTTTTATGAAAAATCTGTGCATCAAATATTGCTGCCACATCTGGTCTGGTGCTTTTAGGATACACCTAGAGATTCTTGACAGAATTTAAAAACTTGTAATTAAAATCAGAAAGAGAGAGTTAAAATTTCTCAGGTATATAATGAGGAAAGATGGCTTGAAGAAATTGATACTCATAGGACATATTAGGAGCAGAATGAAGCATCAAGTAATCTACCTATCAAACTTGTGTAAATGGATGGCAGAACAAGAGCTAACAGATAGTAAGAGAACAAACATTACTTAGTGCTACAAATGATAGGAAGATATGGAGAACCGTGATCACTCACGTCTTGAAAGGACATGGCATATAGAACAACAGATGAGTTCAAATTCTGTTGAAACGGTTTATGTCTAATTAGCACTAATGCATGACTTCATCTCTCCTTCTTCTTCTATATATGAGTTAAATATCAGGGCACATTGAGCTTGCCTTGGTTGATAACCTGTTTAGGAGATGATAAACTCCTAACTCAAACCATGTAGAAGGCAATAGTAAACCATATCATTGTTTGTAAAGAACAAAACATAGAAATGCACAGCTTAAAGATATTAAAAAGGAAACTGTAAAGACTCACGATTGCTTACATCCTGACTAAAGAAAATATCAATTTTCATTTTTCAAATTTTGTAAAACATTTTTCATAAAGATTTAGTCACATAAACAAAATGTACATACACATGCTTGCCAAATGCCCATACACACACACAAAAATGTGCATTTATATATATATATATATATATATATATATATATATATACACACACAAATTCATCAAACACAAACATACTCACACATATATAAACAAAACAGAGACACACTCCGATTTTAACGTGACAAAGAAGTTACACCGGAAGGAAAGAGTTGGATAGGGCATTATTCTTCATATTCACCCACCATTTCAGGGATAACCTTTCTGAGATCAACGCCAAGCAGAAATATCTCCTGAATAAAATGCAAGTACACACATTATCACTGACCAGTGGTCAGTATTGGCCTAAGTAGGGGATCAGTGGCAGCTAGGACAAGCTACATAGTGGCCGGCCTGCGTAATCACCAGAATGAGAAGAATACAAGGGGGCAAGTGAGAGACAAGGGGTCAAAAGAAGGAACTGGCAAGACTGTGAGAATGGACCATTCCATGGGGATTATCTCAGAAAATCCGCTTCCACTCACGTTTCATGCCAATCAGTGTGGCACCAATCGTCTTTGGTTTTCCTGTATTGCTGATTACATGATTGTCTTGAAAGATTTTCAAGTATGCAGGAACATGCACAGACTGATGAAGGAAGGAGGTGGGTAGGATGAAGGAAGAAAAGACAAGAGAAAAGAAAGGTAAAAGAGACAAAGAAAATGGAAAGAAAGGGAGATAACTGTGTATGTGAAGGAATAGAGATGAGAGATAAATATATAAGTAGATAGATTAGAAAGGAAGGGAAGAAGGAAATAACAGCATCTTTGGTCTGATGAAGAAATAGTAAGTTGACAAATGGAGAAGAGTGAATTGAAAAACTGAGTGTGATTAGAGATCTGGTTGAGAGAAGAAGAGAGAGTGATAAAGAGGAAGTGAGAGAAAGAGAGAAAAAGTGAAAGAAAGAGAAAAGGTGATAAGGATAAAAAAAGAGGGAGGTGAAAAAATAATGGCCAGAAGATAAAGAAGAACAACGAAAGAAAGAGAAAGAGAGCAAAAGACAAAGAGGGAGAAGGAAAGAGGAAGACAGAGAGAAAGAAGATAAGTGAAAAAGAAGACAAAGAGTGACAAGAAAACATGAGGGAAAAAATCAAATAGAGAGTAAATGAGAGGATAAAAAAGATGAGAGGAAAAGAAAGTAACTGAAGGTGGAAGGGAAAAAAGAGAAAAAATAAAGCAGCTAAAAAGACTGAAAAAAATACAAGGTCATTTTAAAAGAGAGAAGAGAGAAATAAACGGATCAGATAGAAAACAGAAAAGGGAATAGAAGAAACAGAAATGAAGAGAAAGAACTGATTTATTGAAAGTCATGATTTAAAAGTAAAGATATTAATGACAGAAGCAAGGAATGAGATGAAAGTAATATAAATCAGAGAAAATGTCCAAAGTTATATATATATATATATATATATATATATATGAAAAGTGAATATAAATATAAATAAATATATATATGTATAATTATTTATATATTATATATAGGGTACTTATTAGAAAGCGCTCAATATCAGAGATAGAGCTAACATATTTGGTTGGATAGATGTGAGTTTGTGACCCTGGGTTTCACGCTTTAGCGATCGTCAGACAAACTGATTACTGTTTTAAAAATTTGGGTTTATGTAGATTGCGTGTATTGGTGTTATTGTGGAAGTGGTGGGGAGATTTCGTCGTTTTGTCATTCATCGTACTAACGCAAACATCGATGTATGCAGACACATATACATATACATACTTGGTCGTCCGTCGGGACTCATACATATATAAAAACATATGTAGACAGTTTCGGCTATGACACATGTATGTATACGGGTGGTGTTATGTCTATACATACGCATTTGTATGTTGAAATGTTGAAATTTAAACATTGGAAGTGGGAAAATGTCTCGTTATTGTCTCGTGAATGTATCCATGTCATATTATGAAATTTTTTTTTTTTTTTTTTTCCGTTGAAAAATATTTGAAAAATATTTTCTCTCATGTATATATATATGTGTGGTGGGGTTTGTGTAAAATTATGATAGGTAAAATTATTATTAAATTATTTATATTTATTTTTAAATTTTTGAAAAAAAATGGGGTTTATTTGTTATATTTAAAGCTGGTTATTTGTTTGTTTTTTGGTGACTGTGTATATGTAACAGGTAAAAATTGTAATCCTTATTGTTTAATTTATATGGTGATGTTTAATTTAATAACGGGTTTATATGATATGATGTGATAGTAATGTTTCAAAGGATTGGAGACAATGCTATTTAGGTTTTAGCTAATAGTTATTGTAAACTGGAAGAAATTGCAGATTGGTAGAAATGATTAGTAACGGTGGTGGGAGAATGATAAAACCATGAATGTAGTTATAGTGGTGGTAGCTTGAACTAAAAAGTGGTTGTTGGTGTTTTATTTTTGTTTTATTTTGTTATATGTATTAATTTATTTTGGTATAAATCCTGATAATAGGTATTCTATGTAAAATTATGGTAGTTGAAGATTGCTATAATTTTTAATTACAAAATTATTATTATTATATTAAAGCTGCCTGGTAATAGGTGTTTGTTCTCATGGTTACATATGGAAATTATATCTGATCATATTGTTTTAAAGTATTAAATATGCTGGGGGGTAATAAAGATTGTAGTGGATTATATGTTAATAGTGGGTGTGATGTGTAAGTGATGGTGCTGTGTGTAGGTGGTAATGATAATATTGATAGTTAATAGATATTGTAAGGTGGTAAAAGTGATTACTAATGGTGGTGCAATTATAATAATGATAGGTGCAATTATTTTGATGGTATCTTGAAATTAAATTGTGATTGTTGGTGGTTTGTCTGTTTTATCCGTTTGGTATGAATTCGGATAATAGATACTTGTTCTCATGCCTACATTTGGCGATTATCTCTGATTTTTTGTTTAGCAAGTTCTTTTGCGGTTTGTGTGATATTATTGCTACTTTTTCGTGTAGGCAAAGTAGGCATTTTTTCGTAATGTTGTTGTAGGCAGGGGCTTTTTTCAATATTTCCCAACTTATTGTTGGTGTGATGTTTTTTGTCTTTTTGCTGCCATATGTATGTAGAAAGTGTTGTGCTGTTCGAATATTTCCTGTTGTTGAATGAAAGGTTGTGATTGTTATTCCTCATCTTGAATGGACCTTCGGTGGCACCGATGTAGTGCATAGTGTTGTTGTTTGTACTTACCTTGGCCTTGTATATTGTGTTCGTAATTTGGCAATTTCCCTGGAGTGGACATGTTGCTCTGTTTCTGCAGTTGCATATAGGATCCTTGGTTACATTTTTGTAGGTTGTCATTTTTTTGTTGTGGTTTTTGATTATATCTGTTATGTTTTTTGTACAGCTGTAACTGATCTTTACGTTATTTTTGTTAAATATTTTTGATAATTTGTTTTCTTCAGTGAAGTGTTTTTCTATTAAGTTTAGGAATATTTTGCCTATGTTCGTTTTAACAGTTTTGTTATATGGTGGGTTAAACCAGATAATGTTTCTCTTTCTGTTTCTGCGTTTTGGCTGTGGAGGTATATATTGTAGTTGTTGTGTAAACCACTTGCTTTTAGTGCTTCGTTGTATGGTGCTATTTTGCTATTGAAAATTTGCATGTTAGATGAGTTCTCAGATAGTCTGCGGCTGATTGACTTTGGTATTTGTTTGATGATAGAAGGTGGATGGTTGGAGGATGTGTACGTAAGTTGGTGTGTCATTTTTCTTTTTGTATGGTTCATATGTGTTGTTGATCAGGTTAAGAGTGACGTCAAGGAAGTTTACTATAGTTGTGCCTGTATTTATCTCTATTATGAATCCAATGTTTTTTAGGGCGTTCACTATTTTCTTCCTGAATTTGTCTACTTTGGGGCCATTGGATTCCCTTATTAAGATAAGACCGTCATCTCTGTATAATCCTGTGTCCTTTCTCTCAGGATTCTGGCCAGGTATGATAGGATGAGTATGCCTACTAATTCGCATATTTCTGCTCCATCGTAGCTACCCATTGTTACGTCAAACAGGTTGTGGTTTTGTGTCTTTGCCCATGGTTCATTGTTGTGGAACAGCAGGGATTTGCGGCAATGTTGATTATTTTATATCACCGTCCGTGAGTTTTACATTTAGCTGTGCCAGTTGTATGGCTTCATTTAATATGCTTTCTGTAATGGAAGGGTAAAAATCCACAATGTCAAATTGGATGAAAGTGGATTTGTTCTTGTTGTCTATTGATTTAAACCACTCTATGACGGCTTTGGTGTTCTTCCACTGGTTGAGACTTAATTTTTCCCTTAGGTTGGTGTTGATATTTTCTAATATCTTCTTACTAATTTTTCCTATCTCGCTCTTCGCCGGGTTAATTAGTCTGAATGAGAACAAGTATCTATTATCCGAATTCATACCAAACGGATAAAACAGACAAACCACCAACAATCACAATTTAATTTCAAGATACCATCAAAATAATTGCACCTATCATTATTATAATTGCACCACCATTAGTAATCACTTTTACCACCTTACAATATCTATTAACTATCAATATTATCATTACCACCTACACAGCACCATCACTTACACATCACACCCACTATTAACATATAATCCACTACAATCTTTTATTACCCCCCCAGCATATTTAATACTTTAAAACAATATGATCAGATATAATTTCCATATGTAACCATGAGAACAAACACCTATTACCAGGCAGCTTTAATATAATAATAATAATTTTGTAATTAAAAATTATAGCAATCTTCAACTACCATAATTTTACATAGAATACCTATTATCAGGATTTATACCAAAATAAATTAATACATATAACAAAATAAAACAAAAAATAAAACACCAACAACCACTTTTTAGTTCAAGCTACCACCACTATAACTACATTCATGGTTTTATCATTCTCCCACCACCGTTACTAATCATTTCTACCAATCTGCAATTTCTTCCAGTTTACAATAACTATTAGCTAAAACCTAAATAGCATTGTCTCCAATCCTTTGAAACATTACTATCACATCATATCATATAAACCCGTTATTAAATTAAACATCACCATATAAATTAAACAATAAGGATTACAATTTTTTACCTGTTACATATACACAGTCACCAAAAACAAACAAATAACCAGCTTTAAATATAACAAATAAACCCCCATTTTTTTCAAAAATTTAAAAATAAATATAAATAATTTAATAATAATTTTTACCTATCATAATTTTACACAAACCCCACCACACATATATACATACATGCGAGAAAATATTTTTCAAATATTTTTCAACGGAAAAAAAAAAAAAAAAAAATTTCATAATATGACATGGATACATTCACGAGACAATAACGAGACATTTCATACACTTCCAATGTTTAAATTTCAACATTTCAACATACAAATGCGTATGTATAGACATAACACCACCCGTATACATACATGTGTCATAGCCGAAACTGTCTACATATGTTTATATATATGTATGAGTCCCGACGGACGACCAAGTATGTATATGTATATGTGTCTGCATACATCGATGTTTGCGTTAGTAATGATGAATGACAAAACGACGAAATCTCCCCACCACTTCCACAATAACACCAATACACGCAATCTACATAAACCCAAATTTTTAAAACAGTAATCAGTTTGTCTGACGATCGCTAAAGCGTGAAACCCAGGGTCACAAACTCACATCTATCCAACCAAATATATATATATATATATATATTATTGGGGCAGCAGGTCATTATTCAAGCATATATTCTTAAATATAACAGACAACAAATGTCTGTTATGTTTGATCATGAGCCATTCTAAGCTTTGTATAGTGGCTTCAGTTTTGGCAGAAAATAAAGACAAAAACTGTCCAACATTTGGATATTTTTTTTATTATGCTGTTCCTCAATCTAAGCTTTTAGCTCACATGAGCCATCATCAGAATGGTTATATGGACATTGCAACATGTTCATCATGAAAGAAAACATCATGTTATGTTTATATAGTAGTTTGCTATGCAATGATAATGGTGATGGAATAGCAGACACAGCTTGTAAATTTGTAATGCAGTTCTATGATGTGAGCTTAGATCAAGGAACAGCATAATAAAAAAATATTCAAATGTTGGACAATTTTTGTCTTTCTTTATTCCTGAAACTAAAGCCACTATACAAAGCTTAGAATGGCTCATGATCAAACATAATAGACATTTGTTGTCTGTTATATTTTACAATATATGTTTTAATATATATATATATATATATATATATATATATATATATATGCTCTATCACTGATATTGAGTTCTTTTGCTCATAAATATAGCACCTTAAAGCTATATTTTTTTATTATATATATATATATATATATATATATATATAAAATCACTGTGTACATAGGGATCAACACTGCATGTTGACTATAAGTTTCAAACCCCAATATGATTTTCAGACCATGTGTCATTATTGCTTTGGTAATGGTAATATTATCTGTTTCTTTATATGGAAACATACAGTATTCATTGACTTCATTCAATCAGTTGGAATTTATAAAATAATTTCTAGAAAAATAGTTTCCTCAAATCTATTGTGATTGCTCTTTCTAGTATCGATAGATGTTGGCTTCCAATTCTTTATATTTGAATATAATATTCTCCTTATATATCATTATAAACCAGAATTTATTTCTATTCTAACATCCACTTTTTTAAACAGCAATATCCCAAGGACAATATGGCCCAGTGGATAAAACCATTGGCTGAAGTAATCCAGTGACTTGACCCAAAGAGTTGTAAACAAATCTTGAAGAATCGAGTTACTAAAGGGAAATAACTAAAACTGAGATATCCAGAAAACATGGAAGTAGAACAATCTACCCCTGTGGACAAAATAAATGGATCAGTTCAAAATTCCAACATATATCACCTGAAGAAGGCCGGAGCATACAATGACCAAAACATTGGGAATATGACAATGAAAATGAAAACAATATTCTAAACAAATTAAATAATGTAAATTTTTAAGACCATCTTCACATCACTTCAAATGTTTTTTTATTTTTATATATTTATTTTTTTTTGTGATTGTCAGTTACTTAATAACACAAAATAATCTCCGACTTCCAATACTCATCATTATATAATATATGATGTATAAAACATCTGTCAATATCTTCAGTGTTGGAAGTCGGAGATTATTTTGTGCGAAAATCATTATATATCAGGTCATCCCATAAGTTCTGTCCGAATTTTGAATAAAGAAAACAAGTAACCAAATGTTACATTTAATTAGATTCAATCAACAATGAATTTTCCCTGATTAACTATGACTTCCTTCCATCTATTAACAAGCTTACTAATTCAATTACTGTAAAATTCTTTTGGCTTTGATTCAAAGAACTCAAAAATGTCAGTTTTAACCTCTTCTTGTGTTACAAAAGCTGTTTCTTCCAAATGATTCTGTAAGCTACAAAACAAATGGTAGTCTAAAGGAGCAAGATTGGGAGAATAAGGTGGATAAGGAATTTTCTCCCAATCAAGTTCTTCGATCTTTTGTGACGTGATTCTTGCTGTGTGGGGTCGCGCATTGTCCTGATGAAACCTCACCTCTTTTTGATTCACTCGAGCAGGTCTTTTTTACCTCAAAGCTTGGTTCAAACGCTCTAATTGCTGACAGTATATTTGAGCATTAATTGTTGCGTTAGATGGTAAGAATTCAAAGTGGATTATTCCTTGGCGATCTCACCAGATTGAAAGAAGAACCTTTTGTCCTTGAAGTTCCCTTCTCAGATGTGGCTGGGGTCTTTACCAAGCTACTGTCTACAATGCTTAACATTTCGATAAAAGATCCATTTTTCATCACCAGTCACAAGTCTATCCAAAAAAGGTGAAACAAGTTGGAGAGAATGGAGAGAAGAGCAGATGTCAACTCAGGATTTGAGGTTGTTTTCAGACAATTCATGAGGCACCCATTTTCCAAGTTTAGGAACTTTTCCAAGTTGTTAAAGATGACAATGAACAGTTGTATGGTTTGAACTGAGAACCACTGCCAATTCCTCAACTGATAAAGCAGGATTTTCTTCAAGGGCTGCTTCAAGAAGCTTTTCATCAAACTCAACTGGACGTCTGGTTCGATCTTCATCTTTAAGGGTGAAATCTCCACCTCTGAATTTTGCAAACCATCTTCTGCAAGTTCTTTCATTCACACATTCCTCTCCATAAACTGAGTGAATGTTTCTAGCCGCTTCGACTGCTGAGTTTCCTTTCTTGAACTCATGAAGCATTATGTGCCTCAAATGATTCTTGCGTACTTCCAATGTTAGCAGGGTTTTAATCAAACAAAATTTAATTTTATTGTTCTCTGAAATAAAATTTGATCAGTTTAAATGCATCTAAACATAAAAATAATGTTCAGCTCCATTAGACATTATAAAATACTCTTTAAATTCCGTTCATTTTGACAAAAAGTTAAAATTCGGACAGAACTTATGGGATGACCTGATATATATATATATATATATATATATAGAGAGAGAGAGAGAGAGATGTTATTATACATCCTATATTATGTTAAAAATAAGAATGACTGCTTATTTGTTTGAATTTTAAAACTATATTTTCTTGGTTTCATAAAAAGCATTATAGAAAACTCATCAGAAGTGTAAAGAAAAAAATCAAAGAAAAAAAGTTTCTTACAAGGTGCAACTACAATACAGCAAGGAAGACATGTTGGTGAGTGGGTAATAAGATTTAGAAAAAAACTTTTGGGTGTGGTATAAGATGAGCAGAAATCTGGGTGTGGCTGAAAAAGGGATTTTGTCTCTTTTGTCTGATTATTGTAGATGATGTATTAACACAGTGTGACATGTAAACAGCCTGTTTGAACATATCAAATACAACCATTACAAAGGAAATAACAATGAGGACATGTGTTCAAAAAAAAAAAAAAAAAAAAAAAAAGAAGATATTTTCAAAAACAACAAGAGGTAAAATAATGAATTAAAATATGAAATTTGAGCCCATAACAAATTTGGATAACCAGAAACAGTCTCCCATACAGCAATTAACATCAAATATTCTGGGGCTTTGAGCATTTCCTCCTATTCATTAGGAAGTTAAAAAGGCTACTCTATATGTTACATTTTATGCATTTATTATTTGCATTGAATGAAATATTTTTATGTGCATAAACAAAACAAGAGATCTAACATTAAAATAATAAAAAAAAATTCAGGTAATGAGGTGTTATTGAGAGAGTTAAAATATGCTGTATCATAGAGAGCAAAGAATTATGGGTAAGAGAATAAGAATAGAGAGAAAGGAATTATGGATAAGAGAATAAATATAGATAGAAAGGAATTATGGGTAAGAGAATAAGAATAGAGAGAAAGGAATTATGGGTAAGAGAATAAGAATAGCGAGAAAGGAATTATGGATAAGAGAATAAATATAGATAGAAAGGAATTATGGGTAAGAGAATAAATATAGATAGAAAGGAATTATGTGTAAAAGAATAAGAATAGAGAGAATGGAATTATGTGTAAAAGAATAAGAATAGAGAGAATGGAATTATGGATAAAAGAATAAGAATAAAAAGAAAGCAATTATGGATAAGAAAATAAAAATAGAGAGAAAGGAATTATGGGTAAAAGAATAAGAATAGAGAGAATGGAATTATGGATAAAAGAATAAGAATAGAGAGAAAGCAATTATGGATAAGAGAATAAAAATAGAGAGAAAGGAATTATGGGTAAAAGAATAGAGAGAAGGGAATTATGGGTAAAAGAATAAGAATAGAGAGAGGAATTATGGGCAAGAGAATAAGAAGAGATACTAAGGAATTATGGGTATGAGAGTAAAAATATGGAGGAAGGAATTATGGATAAGAGAATAAGAATAGAGGAAGGGATTATATGTAAGAAAATAAGAATAGAGAGAAATGAATTGTGGGTAAGAGAATAAGAAGAGTGCAAGGAATTATGAGCAAGAGTATAATAAGAACAAGTAAGCAATTATGAATAAGAGAATAAGAATAGAGAATAAGCAATTATGGGCAATAAAATAAGAACAGAGACTAAGGAATCATGGGTTAGAGAATAAGAACAGAGACTAAGGAATCATGGGTTAGAGAATAAGAGGATAAATAAAAGATAGCGATAAAATGAAAATGTGATGTTGTAAAGGATCATGTTAGAGAAAGTAAACGATTTATGATAGAAATCTATATTCTAATGCTTATCATTAGCCTTCATCATGTGAGGATCCCTGTAATTTGATTTTTGTCATTCTCTTTTAACCTGATTAATATTTTTCATTTATTTCTTTTTATAGCTTGTTACACTCGTTTATAGCTTTTACTTTTAAAGATTTTTTTTAAACATATTTAACAATTACTCTTTTTTCTTTCTTTCCTTTTTCTGTTAATTTCTTTTCCACTATCTTAATTTTTCCTTCTATTTTCCATTTTTTCATTTCTCTCTTTCCCTTTATTTTTGCATCCTGAGTATGATGATAAACCACAACTGATAGCATGGCCTCTGATTGGGAGATTGGAGGTTCTGAGGAGCATGGAACCACCACCTAACTGCTACTGTTCCCGAGCCCACCCTGACCCTGAGTGGTAGCACCTGCTAGGGTCCCAGCTATGGGCAAATAGAGAATCCCCCAACCACAAACAGTACATTTTTAAAGCAAAATGACAATCAAAGCAACACTAAAAAATACAAATTATATATTTTTTATAGTAAAATTACCAACAATACATTTTATGATCTACAAAGTACATATATCTAAAAAAAAAAAAAAACATACCTTTACATAAAATTATGTAAATGTTAGTTGAAAGCATAAAATTGTGTGCAGGATATATAGAGGTTGATATAACAAAATCAACCACCCAACCAATTTTTTTTTTCTTTCTGTTTCCTTCCTTCACTTTACCTTCTTTTCTTTTTTTTCTTTCCCTTCCATTGTTTTTTTTTTAATTTTTTTCTTACTTTTATTTTTTCATATTTTTTTGTTTTTGTTTTAGATTTTCATTAATTTTTTCACATTTTGTTGATTTTTACTGTTTCAATTTTACTTTACCTTTTCTTCTTCTCTTTCCTTTTTTTTATTTTTTCCTTTCCTTTTCCTCAATGTTCTTCTTACTTTTTATTTTTTCCTTTCCTTCTCGTCAATGTTCTTACTTTTTATTTTTTCCTTTCCTTTTTCCTCAATGTTTTATTCTTACTTTCATTCTTTTCTTTTTTCCCTTCTCTTCTTACTTTATTATTTTTTCATATATTCTGAAAATGTCTTTTTTAATATTTCCTTTTCATTGCCTTCTTATTTTTTCCTATTTCTCTACTTTCTCTATTATAATTCTATTTTGTAAACTTCATCTTATCTTCCCATGAATTATTATAACACATTCTATATCAAGAGGAATAACTATGTAAGACAAAAGACAAAAAAAGACAAGAGAATTTAAAAAAAATATTACTAGCTTGCACTGACATTATAATTTCATCTTTTAAAGGTTTTATTTTTTATTTTTTGCCAACACCAATGCTGAGAAAATCCAAATCTTAAAACCCTACCTACATTTGGTTCTGTAACCCTCAGTCATGGTTCCATTTATTCCATATACATAGACATCACACTCCTTACATGAAGAAATAAAAAAGAAGGGAGATGGTCAATAATCAGGAAACGTTTTTCAACAGCTAACCAAAAATGTTTTATGCATCTTAGATCCTTTAGAACTGACAGCATCTACTCTTTTTTTTTCTCTGTTTAATCATGTATGGTGTCATTTGCCAGAGTTTTTCTCTTTTCTATTGAACTGCTAAACTTTTACAGCTATTATTGTTGTTGTTACCATAGTAATTTGGTTCTATTGTCAACAGACTATCATAAACACCACTTGCACTGGTGATATGTTTGGAGGAAGAGAGGAGTGTAAGAGAAAAGAAAAAAAAATATGTTGTTTCTGGAGGTGTAATGACTACTGGACAACAATGGACATTGGAGGTGAAGACTGAACACCTCTTTCTCTCATTTTTTACCCTCTTCATACCATTAGCAGAAAAAAGGATTGGGTTGTTTCTCGTGGGAGGAGGGTTGATAAAAAGTATTTGGGGAGGGGGAGGATGTAGAACAAAAAATTCTGTTTTTAGCAGGCCTGATTAATAGAAGGGAAATTGAAAAGAAGAAAGAGGTAAAAAAAAAAAAATACCTTTGTAATGGTTGCTGTGGGTGAAGAAAGATGTACATCTGTGCTGGTGATAGCAAGGGAAGCTGACAATAAGTGTTAGTTGGAGAATGAAAAGAAAAGAAACTGGGTGGGGTTATTGGAGATTAAACACCTGCAGAAGAAAAACAAAAAAAAAAACAAAACAAAAAAGGTAAAAAATGATAAAGGAGAGTCAAATTTTAAAAAGATATTTTGTTTTGAAAATGAAAAAAGAAATAAACATGATAAAGCAAAGATTAAATATCATATATAGTCTTACATTAGTAGAATTTTGTAAACCTTTTTGGCATAAAAAGGAAAAGAATCACTGAAAATAACCCTTAACTATAGACATGAAAATATTCACTAGTTACAATAAATATCTTTTGTACAGCAATATTCTATATTAGCTCATTCGACAAAATGTTAAAACTTAATATTTCCTTATATGGAAATATTCACCATTCACTTGTCAATCACGCTTTTCTTCACTACCAGCTTATCTATCAGATCAAAGTGTAGTATTTGTTTTTCTCATCTTTAATAATATTAGTAATATTAGCTGTTTCCTTATATGAAAACAGTCAGCACTTATTGACTGAGCTACTTTTGGCTGATATTTATAAAACTTTACCTAAAAACTCTAGTCATATTCTTACATAGCCTTGTCAGATCAAGACTTTCATATGCATGTCATGCATGTCACCAAACCTTTTCAGAAATTTCTAAAATGTCAACTGTATATAACCACATCCTAAAATCAATGGTAAAAAAGACTTTGAGCAAATAAAACCTGAATGTCCTGGTAATGACCATCCTGCTTTGAAAATTGGGATCTGGCACTACAGAATTACAAAGAACTGTACAAAATAAGAGAAACTACATTACTTGAGAACTACCAATTAAAATGGATAGCACATGTTACTCAAAGAAAAAATAATGATATAATCAAGATTCTGACATTCCACACGACTTCAAATAAAAAGTTAGGAAGGAAACACACATCAATACTGGAAAGAGTGATAACAGGTACTGAAATTGAGAAAACAGTTTTCCTAAAAAGTGTTTTAATAGAAAGATTTTTTTTTTAAAATTTGAACGTAAACTGTACTGGCTGCTTGGTCAATGAATGCCAAATGTTTCCTTGTAGGGAAACAGTTAATATTACCATTACCATTCTATTAAAGCAATTATTCAGGAAAATATGTTTCTCAAGTTCACTGTTATAATTCCAGTATTAATGGCATTTCTTTCCTAACCTTTTGTCTGAAATAGCATAGAATGTCAGCATCTTGATTATGTCATTATTTTCTCTTTGAGTTACATCTGTTTTATTTGATCCTGCTGTTGAAAGTCCTCAAGTGATGTGGTTTCTCTCATTTGGTACATTTCTTTCTTTGTGATTCTGTAGTGCCAGTCCCCAAGGTTCAAAGAAGTATGATCCTAGCTATGACTTACACTGACATGCAAAATATTTGGGCCACCTTGGCAAATAAAACAGTTTCATTAATTTTACCCCAAAATCAAGAGTATGATTCTTTCAGTACATTTTATGACCTTTTAAGGTTAGAAAACAAGTTACTGCAGTTTCATTAATGATGCATTGTGGATAATAGATCTTCTTAAACATAGTGATATTAAAAAAAAGGGCTGTGCAAAACTACTGAGCCACCAATAAAAGCTCTTTTTTTAAGTTGAAAAGAATTTTGTTTCTGGAAAAAGTGATTTTTATTATTACAGAGAGTACAAAACATCAACATATGGAGTTAGTAATTAGTGTTGCAGCCTTAGGCCAAAATAATTGCCTCAGTTCAATGTGGCACTGGAATTTTACCTGGTTCTTCTTGGCAGTAATCCCAGAGCTCTCAGACTTGCATGGTTTTTGTTGGAGCACTTATTTCTTCATTTCCCACTGCAATGATTCAATTATATTGAGATCAGTACTTTGTGCTGCCCAGTCTTCCAAAAGTTAACCATTTTCATCCACAAGAAAGATTTTTGTTACAAATAGTGGAGGAAACCATAGTAAATTAATGCTTTTACTGTTTAGGTTCCCTAAACTTTTACCAATTTTCCTCTACCATAACTTTTGATGTGACCTCATACCATTACATGTCCACCACCAAATTTTACCATCCTTGTGGCAAATCTTGCATTGTTTCTTTCTCTCACTAGTATTATTACATATTCTCTTGTATTAGAATGTAACTCTATTTTACATTCATCAATAAAAATTAAATTTTCCCACTTTCCAGCATCCCATGTTAGATTATATTTTTAGTTAATGATGTTTTTTTTTGTTGCAATTCAAGTTGTTTTGTTTTAGAAAGTTTTTCTCACCCAAATCCATCCTTTAAATCTATAAATCAACCATTCACCCCTGCATGGAATACTGCTGTCATATATGGTCTGGAGCCCCTGCTGTTCATCTTAAGGTCCTCGAAAAAATCCAGAGATGGATATGCAATGTGATAGGTCCTGATCTGGCATCTCATTTACAGTTGCTCTCTCACAGATGTGTAATTGCCTCCCTCTGTCTTTTCTACAAATACTTTCATGGTAACGACTCCGATGAGCTACTTTCGCTAGTTCCTAAACTGTATGAATTTAAACGTACCACTAGGTTGGCATCTCAGTCCCAACCTTTCACTGTTGAAACAGTTAAATATAGCTGTCTCTTCTACCCCAACAGCTTCATGTATTTTGCTTCCTGTCTGTGGAACTCCATTCCTCTTTCTTACTTCCCTGATAGCTATAATGTCTAACTATTCTAACGCAATATCAATCAAAATCTCCTGATGCATTGATCTATTCTCCGTCCTTCTCTTCATCCTTTCCTCTATCATGCCTCTTTACTCTTGCTTCCAGTCTCTGTAACTCCTTGCATGCTAGTGGCACTCCTGCCTTGCTTGGGATGGAAAGCTTAAAAAAAATACTCTGTGTACTGTATCAACTGAAACCTCACTGTGAAGACTGCATTCAATTCTCACTTGTCTGGCTGTTAATTTTGTATTGCCTACTGTGACTTTCACAATATTATTTTCATTTTCAGTTTAAAATTTCAAGTCTTTGGGTTTTCTCTCTGCACTTAAAACACTTCCAGTAGTAACAAACATCTTTTGGCTAGTTTGTGTAAATGACTTCCATCTCAATGAAAAAGTCCTACACTTCATACTGATGTTATCCTTTTATTTAGGAAATACACTGCTAAAACTAGAAACAAATAATAAATATATCTCCAAAAAGGGGAAATGGATAAACAAAATCCATTTCAAAGAAATACATGAACAAGGTAAACATTTTTCAAACAGAAACAATAACAATTTGAAACAAACATAAAATGATAAAGGAGACACATGATGTCTTAGAGGAGAATTTCAGAGTTAGTAGGAGGGAATCGATAATTTCTGTATTGCCTCTTTTGATTGGCAGTAACTTTCCTTACCCCTAAAGGGTCACATGGTAACAGACATACAGAAAATACAGCTAAACATATGTATGTATATATGTGATTGTTATGGAGTAGCTGAACACCCCCACTGGACTATTTAAACAGCACTCTCTCTTACTGAGGGAGAAGAGTTAACAATTACAATTAACTCTACCTGTCAACTGTCTGTCTCTGGGCAGAGAGGAACCCAGATGAGGTTATGCCAAAGGGCAGAGTCTCATCTGGGGATGTATACAGCCACCCAACCCTGTGTATGCAGGGTCTATAGAGAATTTTTGCCTTAGTCTATGGGCTTGGAAAGCCCAACATAAAAAAACAGCCTTGTGCCACATCCTACCTTGTGGGGAAGTCTCAGGTAAATACTGAGGAGTTAGCAATTAACTGTTTATTATATTAGTCTGTGTTCTCAACTGTGTACCATATTATTCACCAGAATAAACTATTTCTTATTTCTATATATGCATAAACCTTTCCTATTTATGACACAACATTTGGTGATGATGTATTCAAACTTTAAAATTTCCTGTGGGATACCAACATTTGACAATGAAAATTTTGAGTGTGAAAATTTCCAGTGTAATACCAACATTGACTGAGGGTTCAAATTTATAGAATTTTATAGCCATATACCAATAAATTTTTGGCGATGATTCAGCCTCAGATTAGTTTCAAGTCTACATTACAGATTGACATTTTAAAAACAAGTAAGAATTTTATTTATTTTCAATAAATTTTTATGGAGGAAAAAATTTGTAGGAAATTGTTTGGTCAGTTAAATTTTGTCTCTACAAAAAACATAGAGGATAACTCAATTACAGTGGAAAACAACAAAAAAAAAAAAATGAAAAGAAAGTTTGTAAATGTAGAGATGAACAATAAAAATATTATTTTCCAATTTGATTCCAGTTCAGTTCTGACATTGATAAATCAACAAACTTGAAAAAAAAATGGCGGACCAACTTTACTGATGATGAAAAGAATTTCTCATAGTATTACAAGAAATAAACTAAATTTTGAAGGAGGATTTTACACAAATGTGACATTTATTAGCAAAACTATAAAATTAAAAGGATTTCTTATGAAACGAAACCAGAACTTATTCAGTAAGGATTGGATTGAGTCTTTTGACCTTTTCAACCAACCAGTTAATTTATTCTGCTATAGCGTCAATGTTAATTCAAACAGCATAGAATAATTAAAAAAAGAATTAAAAATAAAGTTTCCTGAAATTTTTTTTCTGGGTTCTGGCAGGTGCACAAAAGCTAAAGCGACATTCAAACTTAAAGAGAATGAGATGCCTATTTTTAGGCTAAAATGAAAAGTACCTTTTACAGCCAAGGCTTAAAGAATTAGACCACTTAGAGCAAATAGATGTGCTGAGCAAAATGGACTACATTGAGTGGGCAAGGCCTAACATTTGCATGAAAATGAAAAATAATAAAATTAGGGTTTTCATAGATTTTTTCACAAGATTAAACAATTGTTTAGAAACATACGATTACCTTCTGCCAAGTCCTGAAGACTTATTCATGTAATTAAATGGTGGTAAAGTGTTTTCAAAACTGGCTTTGCCTAAGGCATAACTCCAGGTCCCTGTTGATGAACAATGTGTGAAGTATTTAACTATAAATATGTATAAGGATCCATATAGATTCAACAAAATGACATTCAGGATAAGGGCTGCACCAGGCATTTTCCAGCAAATCATGGATATGATATTAAATGATGTTGACTTCATTATAACCTACCTTAATTAAGATTGAAAGCAGAGAACAACATGTTAAAGAAGTTTTTTTAAAAATAGGACAATACAGCTTGAAACTTTGTTTGGATAAATGTGAATATTTTTTTTTATCTAAAATCATCTATTTGGGACAGGTTATAGATGTGAAAGGCAGAAAACTAGACCCATTGAGGTTGAGTGCAATAAAGAACATGCCTCCCCCAACAAATGAGTCAGTACTACAAGCATTCTTGGGTGTAACAAATTACTATGGTAATTTTATCACAAATTATTAAAAAAAATTACTAAATGGAACTGGAGTACTGAATGTCAGACTGCTTTTGAGGAAATTAAAAAAATATCAACATCAGACTTAAGTCTGGTGCATTACAATCCAAATAAGGATATTATTGTTGCAAGTGACAATAGTAATTTAAACTTAAGAGCCATAATATTACACAAAGAAAGAATCAGCCAAGTAAAAATGATTGCACATGTGTCAAGGACCCTATTGCTAGCTGAAAAAGGGCACAGTCAAATCAAAAAACAGGCTTTAGGGATAATTTTTGTTGTAAAACGTTCCATAGATTTATTCATGTAAGTTTTATGCTTCAAACGGACCATAAACCGTCACTGTCTATTTTTGGTTCCACAAAAGGGATTCCTACACATACTGCAAATTGATGGGAACAATATTATTAAATTATAATTTTAAGATGGAGTTCCTTCCATCAAAGAGATTAGGGCATGTGGATGGATTATCCAGGTTAATCCCAAAATTATGTGAACCATTCAAGGAAATTGTGATAGCAGTTCTAAGAATAGAAATGGAAATAAAAAGCATGCTGTGCAACATCATACAGGAATTACCTGTGACGCTTGACAAGATCAGGAACAAAGCAAAATATATCAGAGAAACAAATTATGGACCAACAGTACAAAAAGAATGATGGTGAATTTTTTCTGTGATGGAATTTTGATGTACAGTGAATGAGTGGTGATATGAAGAGTGTTGCAACAAAGAATATTCACAGACTTCCATACCAATCACCCCAGTATATTGAGGATGAAATCTTTAATGAGAAGCTACGTTTTTTGTCCAAATATGAACAAAGAAACAGAGAAAAATGTAAAATCATACAGAGCTTGTGCAAGGCAGCAAAGGTGTCCCCAGTGAAATTTACCCCTTGCAAAAGAGGAATAGATCTTGGTTAATATTGCAGGTCCAGTAGAAAGACAACAACATTATTTAATTGTGGTTGACAGTTTCACAAAATGGCCAAAGTGGATGAAATGTAAAAACCCTATGTGAAGTGGTACAATTAAATTTTTGCATGAACTCTCTGCCAGATTTGGTAACCCAGATACAATTTTGTTGGACAATGGCACACAATTCATGGCAAAAGTGTTCAAAGACTTTTGTAAAATGTTTTCAATTGTACACTTCACAACTACACCATATCACCCACAATCTAATGGGTAGGCAGAAATATTTGTAGATCCTTTCAAATAAGCATTAAAAGAGTTGGACAGAAACAAATCTGTTGATATTCTACAATTTTTAAAGATATATCGTGTAATACTAAACCCATATACTAATTCACAGTTGTCACCTGCAGAGTTAATGTTCACAAGAAAAATAAGATCAGTGTTCAATAAACTGTTGCCAAAATGAAATTTAAAAAAAACAACAAAAAATACTGATACAAAATCCTGTATACCAGGAGAAAAAATTTTTTCAAAGAGTATAGAAATGGGTAAGAAATTTGGAATGCTGGTGTCATTGATAAATGCATCAGGAGATTAATGTATATAATTAAAGATCCCAAAAAGACCATTAAGAGACATTACAACCAGATGAAGAAAAGGTACTCAGAGGATATGAATAACTTGAAGGGAGAATTGATGAAGTTTATTTATGACTTATTCAATGTACCGATGCCTTTAGTAGTCCCTGAGGAGAAATATTCGAGTAAACGGAAAATAAGATTGACAGGGACTATAGAAATAAACCTGAAAAGAAAAAAGTAAGACTTTCAGAGGAAGTAGTCAATTCAAAAAAGGGGAATGTTGTGAAGTAGCTGAACACCCCCATAAGATGGACTAGTCTAAGACTATTTAAACACCACTCTCTCTTACTGAGGGAGAGGAATTAATGATTAACTGTTTATAACATTAGTCTGTGTTCTCAACCATGTACCATATTGTTCTCCAGAATAAACTACTTCTTACTTTCTATATGTGTGTTAACTTTTCCTATTTATGACACAACAATGATTAATGTCTATTTTTATATTTTTATAGAATATTAAAAATTATTTTTATAATTTTAACCCTATTAGTACTGCAACCATGCTACTACCAAGTACTAAAGTCTCTAAGCCTAGGAAGGTATATACTAGTCCCATTGGCAACTGTTACAGTGATAACCGTTTCTGGAAATTCCCAGTTACTTGTCTATCTCTCATTGAGTCATATTCCCCTTCAAAGTCACACCATTTATCTTTGCTTCAGCAAAAATGTTAGCCATGATTTTAGTGTAAAGAACCAAGCAAATGTTCAACTTGCCAACACACCTTATTCTCATGTTAATAAGATGGAACAATTCCTACTTAGAATTCTGCATATTATCATGACTTCATCATTTCAGATTTTTCATTAGTTCAATAGTTTTGCAGAGCATTTTTTCAGCTTCAAAACGGCTTAAAATTGTACATCTTATGTTACATGGTACCTATGAAAACTTCCACTCCTCAAGATCCACAGATACAACTGTTAAAAGCATACTGCTAAACACACTAAACTTAATAAAATAATGGTTGTATAAACATTCCATGTAATTGTCCAAAAACTTTTGCATGTCAGTGTACATTGGTCATTTGCTCAAAACCATTTTTAATCATTGACCAGAGGAAACAGGGTGCTACAATAGTATGATATCTACTATTAATTTTTCTATTATGGCATGATATCTACTATTCATTTTCTACTATATTTACCAAATTTTGACAGTATGAAATATGTTGGCGTTAGGATTAAAGGCACTGAACAGTCAACTGGTTAATAAAAGTCATTAACAATTTTTTATACAAAAACTTTTAAAAATCATCAAATAGTGATTTTAATGTTTGCAAACTGATTTGATGTCATTTTAAAAAAAAGCTGTAAAGAGGTCATCATTTTTCCTGAGCATTTTCCAGCAATAATGAGTGCATCGTCATTTACGGCAGGTCACAAATGCTTTGGTAGATATCATACTATCGTAGCACTGGAAATGGTTGAAACATCTAAAAGTTTAAATATTTCTGATCGACTCTGGCACCATGCATGGCATCCATATGAAAATCATAGTCTGATGAGGCAGTTTAAGAAAATGACTCAAGTTTTTAGAATGAAGTTTTAGCTTTGCAACAATTTCCAGTGTTAGGCTAAACTACCCATAGCACAGTCTTATTCTATGTTTAATTTCTTTATCTCCTATACAAATATTTTTATAACTAAACCATACACTGATCTATTTTAAGTGTTTAGTATTTACTAATTCCACATACTAAATATTTATAATTGATGGCCGGGTAGTCTAATAGATAGCTACTGAAAATGAGAAACTTGAGAGCCAAGTTCAAATTCCAGTCAAGTTTATTACATTCACTTACATGTAAATACTCCTAGGAAAGAACTAATTTCATCTCCTTCTCACCAGCCACAGAAAAATTATTGTTATTCTCAAAAATGGTTAATGCAATAGTCACTCACAAAAAAAGGATTCTTACCATATAAAATATGACTTCACACAAATGGTCGATAACCTGTAAAAAAAACAAATCAAGCAATCAGGGTATATGCCATTACTACTTTCATTTCAATTCTGAATAACTGTTTCTATTTTAGAAAGGTTTATCTTGGGTTTTATTTATTTGAACATTTGGTAGAGGAAATTTTGATTTTCTTTGGTTCAGGATCATTTTTATCCCAAATTGTATACCAAAGTTATCAACATAGTCCCCCTTCATCAGTACACTGGCCTAAGGAGTGAATATTCTTGCTAAAATCCTTTGCATATTAATATAAAAATGTCATAGAAATAAATGATTATCTTGCTCCAGGCTCACTGACATTTATTTTAGTGGATAAAACAAATTTTTAAAGAAGTTTTTTTTATACTAAAGTTATACACTATCATGCTTGAGTGCCACTCAAGTAGAGGATTACTCTTGAAGGGGAAATGGAAGGTGGTAGATGTTGAGAATAAAGAAGATAGATAACAATTGATCCTCGCTTTGAAAAGTGTGTTATAAAAATATGATACTTTGATAATTCGAGCTAACCAAAACACAGGGCTTATACTTTAAGATTTCTTAACCAAGAATATGTTATTAGTGTAATTATTATCAATCTAGAAAATAGATCCAGCAAACCAAGTTCAAATTTTGGCCAACTCTATTCCATTTACTTTTGTACAAATATCTTTGAGAAGTCATGTTTCCATGTTTCCCCACTCTTATTAAATAGCAGGGTAGACTGGGATCTCTAGTTTTGGTTGGAAATCAGGAAAAAGTTGAATTCAAAACCACAAAGGAGGCAACAAGAAACCATTCTTTTAAAAAATTCATAATAATTCACAGATAATAAAGAAAAAGAATCTGTGGAGAACCATGATTACCTCTCAGGCCATGGCATTTAAAAATGAAATAAGAGCATACACAGTGCAAAAGGAAGAGTAGAGAGCTGTAACCCTCTACCTTTTTGTTAAGAAAAAAACAAAAACTATCAAAATGATATTGAGCTGAGTTGTATCATTTGTGTACAATTATTACTCCCATTAATTTTAAAAAATAAATCACAAAACTTCATTATTTTTTCAAAACAATGTCTTCTGAAGCTCATATATATATATATATATATATATATATATATATATATATATATATATATATAATTATTTATTTAAAATTATAACATAAATATGTTATAAAGTCATTACAAAAAAAAAAAAAATCGCCATTTTGTTTCAACAACTCCGGTGTCTTATCAAGTGATGATGTTCAACATCATCACTTGATTTATGTTATAATTTTTAAATAAATAATTATATCTGCTCTACTCTGTATTGAGCACTCTTTTAAGAATAGTAATTGTTGGTTATTGGAATTTATTCCATATACACCAATCATATACTTGTGTATATATATATATATATATATATATAGATAGATAGATAGATAATATTAGTGGTAAATATACATACATATGCAAAATATATAAATACCCATACATGTATATTTTTTGAATAAAAATTCCAAGAGGAAGAATCCAGGTAGAATTCAATGTCCAGGACAGAGTAAGGATATAATAAAAAGGCTTAAACACTAATATTCCATGGTCATAATTTATTCCATTGGAATCGTAAATATGATCCAATTCATCAGACCTACAAATTCAAAATTTTTGTTTTTTCTGTTTTCTTTTTTGAATTTGTAGGTCTGATGAATTGATCATTTATTGATTCCAATGGAATAAATTATGACCATGGAATATTAGTTTTAAGCTTTTTATTATTATATATATATATATATATATATATATATATATATATAGAGAGAGAGAGAGAGAGAGAGATAAATAGATAGAGAGACAGAGAGAGAGAGAGATATGCAGAAAAATCTATATGAATGATAAGTACAAACAGCAAAAAATGTGTACTTAAAATCAAAAAAAAAATATACACAGTAGAATAAAAGATCTTAAACATTTATTTTATGAGAGGATAAGCTAAAAAAAATATAGAATTATGCATCATTAAAAGTTAACATCTGACTTAATCCCCCATATTTAACCTATGATTTAGTACTTCCACCAACCTTTTATTTTGTGGCACTATGCCTGAAGAGTTGACAGATACATGAGAATGTGAAGAATAGTTTAGAAAATGATGGACTTGAAAAACATTAAAAATATATAAGATATGGTGAAACAAATAAACATTTCAATGAGACGAAAGTTTAAACAAACACAGAAAACTAAAATCAAGAACATTCTGGTATTATAAAAATTTTAATAGATATAAAAACAATAAAACAAAAACAAAATAGAAATATAATAAGTAAAGGAAATAAAGATGAACATTTGAGAATGGCACTGAAACAATCTCTCAAGTCTTGAGAATTAAATAAAAATTGCTGAGAAAGAGACAAAAAAGAAAATAAATAAAAACTCACAGAAAAATATTATTACCTCTGTCTCTATAATAGTTGTGACATTTGCTTATTTTTCTTTTTATTGTTGACAACACTTAGTGAATATTACATCACTTTAGTAATAATTATTATACTTGACTCATTTTTTTTTTATTGGTGACTGCTAAAGATTGTTATAATATTCTTGTAAAAGATTCTTTTTATGTCTGAGTGACAACATCACTTGTCAAGTTTAAAACAGACATCATTAATTTTTTTAAAAAATAATTTGAGTTGTCATAAACGGTACTATTCCAAAGCAAGAAAACAAAGTTTTTAAAATGGCACCTTCTTTATTTATATACAAGGTCTGAAAAAAGTAATGTCCTTTTTTTTTTCAAGCTGAGCTGAATAGGATGTGGAGCAAATGAATGATCACCACTAAACTTTTTCTTGTTTGTACTGAAAGATCTTGTTTATAGGTTCAAACCAAAAACAATTCCTGAATCAAAACAAGCAGTTTTATATTTTATGAAATTAATGTAGAAATATGTCAAATGGTTTGTACAAGTGTTGTTGGTAGGATTCAATGGTGCATTCACCATAAAGTGGAGCATTTTGAACATGCTGAATAGTTTGTTAATCATAACAAATCCTGTTGTTTTGATGTGACAATACTTTTTCTTAAACTATCATTTATTTTTGTTCAATAAAAGTTATTAAATAAAAAAGTATATTACTTTCACTGCACCCTGTATTTTAGCAGATAGTATCAAAGGTGGGGTGGAAATTTAAGAAGATGTGAGGCAAAACCTGAAAGTGAAAAGTAATGCAGAGTACTATAACAGTTTTTTTTTCTAAGCTTTTCACCCCAAGCAAGGTGGGAGTGCCACTAGCACACAAGGGGTTACAGGAAGTAGGAGCAAGAGTAAAGAGGCATGATAGAGGAAAGGATGAAGAGAAGGATGGGGAATAGATCAAGGCATCTGGAAATGTCGATTGACATTGCATTTGGAGATTATAGTTATCAGGGAAGCAAGGAAGAGGAAGGGAGTTCCACAGACGGGAAGTGCAAAGCTTGAAGCTATTGGAGTAGAAGAGATGGCTACATTTAACTGTTCCGACAGTGAAAGTGTGGGACTGAGATGCCGAACTAGTGGCACGTTTAAATTCATGCAGTTTGGAAACTAGCGAAAGTAGCTCATTGGAGCAGTTACCATGAAAGTATTTGTAGAAAAGACAGAGAGAGGCAACAGCATGTATGTTAGAGAGTGACTGTAAACGAGATGCCAGATCAGGGTCAACCACATTGCATATCCGTCTCTGGATTTTGTCAAAGACCTTAAGATGAATAGCGGGGGCTCCAGACCATATATGACAGCAGTAATCCATGCAAGGGCAAATGGTTGATTTATAGATTTGAAGGATGGATTTGGGTGAGAAAAACTTTCTGGTGTGATACAGAGAACCAATTTTACTTGCAGTAGATGATGAAGCTATTGATTCAATATATTTGTTCTATCTCAGGTCAGTGAACAATGTGAGACCAACCAGTCACAAAGAGGTGGTCTCATGGAGTTGAGCATCAGACATTCTAATGGGAGGCCAGAAGGGTTCTCTGTGTTGGGTAATAGAGAACAGTTGTGTTTTGATGCATTAAAATTAACAAGCCATTTCCTGTCCCAGTCAACAACCGATTGGAAGTCTATTTCAAGACCAACAGCCAGATTAGTTTTGTCAGCGATACCAGATTTGCTATTTAGGCAGGAGTAAATAGTAGTGTCATCTACATAGATGCCTACTTGGGAACTGATGACATCAGGAAGATCATTGATGAAGATAAGGAACAGTATAGGACCCAGGATAGAGCCTTGGGGAACTACCTGTGTTCATGAGAAAAGAACTGAAGTAGAATCCACTAAGGATGACATTCATTACACGGTTTGATAGGAATGATTGTATTAAGTCAAATTACTGTCCTGAAATACTGTATCCCTGAAGCTTACGAAGGAGGATGGCATGCCAAACCCTATCAAATGCTTTAGAGATATCTAGAGCCCCAGCACCACTCCTCCATTATTGTGAAGTACTTGGTAAACAAATCCAGTTATGTCTGTGAGCACATCTGCTGCAGATCGGGCAAAGTGGAAACCATATTGCTTGTCAGAAGATCATGGGAGGTAAGATGCTTAATCACTTCAGTGTTGATTGAAGCTTCAAAGACTTTGCTGAAGAGTGGTAGGGCACTGATAGGACAGTAGTTAGATGGGTCAGAAGGGTCACCAGAGTTTTTAAAGATGATGACTTCCAACAGGATGGAAAGCAGGAGTCATTGACGCATCAGTTGTATAGTTTGGAGAGGTCAGGAGCCAGTTCAGGAACACATAAAAATAATGCTTACAATTCTTCTTTGGAATGAGAATGATCATGGCTCTCCACAAATTCCTATATTTTGTAGCTCTTAGTAAATCTGTTTTTTATCATTCTTCCCAGTACATGTTTTGCTATCCCTTTTAGACATGCTTATTAGGTAGGTTACTGATTGCTTTCCTCTTTCACACTTGTCTTCAATATGCCCTGTAAGTGTCAAATTCTCCAAGCCATCCTAATTTAATGAGTTTACATCTCATTGTTTTATTTACAAATGTAACAACTATGTTCCGACAGATTTCACACACTAAATGCCACAACTATTATGCATAGACAATTGTGCTGAGTACCAAGAACAACATATGTGAGTAAGAAGGAAGATTTAAGGAAAATGGAAATAAAAAGGACAATTATACATAAAATCAGTTAAAGGCAATTTCCTCACAGATGAAGAAGAGACTTGTAGCAACAGAGATGTACAGACAAAAGTCTCATCAATTGACTAATAGGGGGAGGATTGGTTCATTAAAGCTGATTGTTCATAGATAGAATGGGATTACTTTTCAGTTACAAAACCACTATAGTAAATAACAGTAGTTATGATCATAATGCAAATACTATAAACATGTATATATGGTATAAATAAATATACACACACACACATATATATATATATATATATATATATATATATATATATATATATATATATTATACATAAAATCAGTTAAAGGCAATTTCCTCACAGATGAAGAGGAGACTTGTGGCAACAGACATGCACAGACAAATCTCTGATCAACGGACTAATAAGGGTAGGATTGGTTCATTAAAGCCGATAGTTCATAGATGGAAAGGGATTACTTTTCAGTTACAAAACCCCTATAGTAACTAACAGTAGTTATGATCACAGTGTAAATACTATAAACATGTATATATGGCATAAATAAGTATATATATATATATATATATATACACACAATTATACATAAAATCAGTTTAAGGCAATTTCCTCACAGATGAAGAGCAGGCTTGTGGCAGCAGAGATGAAGTTCTATATATGAATGGAATATGTGAACAACAAGTAAGTTTTAAGGAAAATAGAAACAAAAAGACACACGCATCTAATCAAGAAGAGACAGCTAAAACAATCAGATGTTCTATGCCAGTAATGTAATGGTTATCAACATGGAATTGTGGAATTAAAGACAGTAACTAAGGAGTGAGCCTTTCAACAAGCCAGAAAGCAAGAAGCAGTGTCATATGTTATATGCCAGCAGTGTAATGGTTATCAACATGGAATTGTGGAATTAAAGACAGTAACTAAGGAGTGAGCCTTTCAACAAGCCAGAAAGAAGAAGCAGTGTCATATGTTATATGCCAGCAGTGTAATGGTTATCAACATGGAATTGTGGAATTAAAGACAGTAACTAAGGAGTGAGCCTTTCAACAAGCCAGAAAGAAGAAGCAGTGTCATATGTTATATGCCAGCAGTGTAATGGTTATCAACATGGAATTGTGGAATTAAAGACAGTAACTAAGGAGTGAGCCTTTCAACAAGCCAGAAAGCAAGAAGCAGTGTCATATGTTATATGCCAGCAGTGTAATGGTTATCAACATGGAATTGTGGAATTAAAGACAGTAACTAAGGAGTGAGCCTTTCAACAAGCCAGAAAGCAAGAAGCAGTGTCATATGTTATATGCCAGCAGTGTAATGGTTATCAACATGGAATTGTGGAATTAAAGACAGTAACTAAGGAGTGAGCCTTTCAACAAGCCAGAAAGCAAGAAGCAGTGTCATATGTTATATGCCAGCAGTGTAATGGTTATCAACATGGAATTGTGGAATTAAAGACAGTAACTAAGGAGTGAGCCTTTCAACAAGCCAGAAAGCAAGAAGCAGTGTCATATGTTATATGCCAGCAGTGGTTATCAATATGGAATTGTGGAATTAAGGACAATAACTACAGAGTGAGCCTTTCAATAAGCCAGAAAGCAAGAAGCAGTGAGTTATTTATTGTAGATTTTGGAAAGAACAGGAGCTAGTTCAGGAGCACTTTTCTTTAGGGCAATTGCAGGGATCCTGTTAATCTGCAAGCCATGTGGGGATATAGTTTAGAAAGGATAGCAGAAACCATGTACAGGGTTATGTGCATATCAATCAATGGACACTCCATTCTAGTGGAAAAATTGGACAAGATACTCCTGATATGTCAAGAGGGCTAAAGATCTCAGCTGACATGAAGTGGAAAGACTATATTGAATCCATTGCTAGGTCACCTGCTAGGAAGGTTGGCTCATTGTGTCATGTTAAACTTTTCTCTCTAAAATCTATCTTCCATATCTATAAGTGTACCATGTGTCCATGCTTAGAATATTGCTGCCACATATGGTCTGGTGCCCTGTTATTTATCTAGAGCTTCTTAATAAAATTCAAAGAAGAATCAACAATATTATTTAGTCTCTTTCTCACCGTTGTAAGCTTGCCTCCCTTTGCCTTTTCTATAAATACTTTCATGGTAGTGTTCAGATGAGCTCTATGCTATGGTGCCTAAACTCTTTGCATTTAAGCACAGTACTAGATTCCCAATGAAGTTTCACCAATTTACAGTTGAGCTGGTTTCATGTAGCCAAATATTCTATGCTAGCAATTTCCTTTATGGCACTTCTTGCTTGTGCAACTCACTTCCAGATCCATATTTTCCTGCCAATTTTAATCTGCAAAAGTTTTAATTCAATCCTTATCTACTGTCCCGCAGATTATTGTTTCCCTGTCTTTTCTCACTACCTAGCAATTGTTCCTGTTTTTAATTCTTCCAGGCCCGGTAACCCTTCATGTCTAAATGGCTTTATTGCCCTGCATGGGGTGAACACAATTAAAAAAAATGTAAAGCATTCTACTTTATCTGCACAAGATGACGATAGATCAAATTCATTAAAGAGAAGAGGGATTGAAGATTTGTTCTTACTCAGTACACTCTTAGAGAGCTGCCAGTAATCTCTAGAACCAAACTTGTGAAAGGCTATAGAGGGTTTCAATCTATCAACAAATAGTGACTTTGCCTCTTTGAGAACACATTTACACTCATTACGAGATATAGGAATGTATATATCTTTTTTCTACAATTACAGGATAAACTGAAACCAAAACAGGCAGAGGGAAGCTGCATGCAACCTACCTAATGGGATTTTGTAAATGGATGGCAAAATGGCCTGGGAGGGAGAGTAAGGAGACAAACATAGCTAAAAGCTACAAAAGATAGGAAACTGTGGAGAGCCATGATCGTTTATTTCCTAAAGGGACATGCCACATAAATAAATGGGATTCCATGGTAATTCTTTATATCTATAGGGTTAGATACTGCTTCAGTTTACTTTGTAGGGAACATCTATAGGCAAGAAGTAAAGAAATTGCAAAAAGCAATAGAATGACTCATATAAAGAAACTCGCAAAGTATACAATGTTTTCAAAAAATTCAATGGGGACCAATAAGAAGGTCTAATCATATTTCACTTTGTAATTTCCTGAACTGCAAATCTCAGGTCTGTCTAAATTAGTATCCAGATAAAGTGAATATAGCTTTTACTTGGAAGGACCAGTTTGTTTTTTGTTTTTCTGCTGACTGTCCCATCTCAACCCTCTTTCAACCTGTAATCAGCTGTCAAGATAGATTACAATAAATTACCTTGAATATCACTAGCTGCTTGTATTTCATGCCACCTGTCCACAGGTGAAAAAAAACAATGTTAAAAGGAAAAAACATAAAAAAAAATGTCAAAGAAAACTAGCAAACAGGATTTACTGACATCTTATTTCAGACATATTTGTCATCTAATACTTTGACTTGTTTTCCCATAATTCTTTGGTTTTGCTACTTTTTGACAAAGATTTGTGTTGGGAATCTTGTAATGTTAGTTCTCGGAAGAAATTTTAGATTTTTACTACAAACATGTTTCATGTCATTTTGAAAATAGGAAAGAAACAAAAATGCAAATTATTTTTCATTTGTGTTCAGAATCGGCAGTGCCATTTGAATGGCATTGGTCTGCTTATCATGAAATGTGGCATTAGAAACTGCCAAAATGTTTGGGGATTTTAATGATTCATGGCAAGAAGTACATTTTAAACAGGGGAATTAGAGGGACTGTTTTCTTTTTATACAAGAAGACTAAGGAAATAAACAGACTAGATTAAAATATATACATTCATAAACAAAAAGATGCCAGGTAAGTATAGTTAAAAGGGTTTGTCAGTCGATAGATGAAAAGTATTGAAGATTTTATAAATATTTGGTAATATTTTGGTAAGAAATTTTGTTTTATTATTGTCCACCCACTTCAAGGCTCAAGAGCCGCTCAAAGTTGAGGGTTACTAAATGAGGTTGTCATAAGGGCATACAGAGAGGGGGAAAGAAGTGTATATTATGTAGGATAGAAAATGAAGATGAAGAAATTAAGCATCCGCTCATGAGGCTAGACAACAATTCTGGGGGAGAAGCTGCCTGAGTAGAACTTCTTCCTCAACAATGGAATATGAAGAGAATGAAGATGAGTCAACTCAGTGCATGTGAACTTGCAGGTCCTAGCTGTAAAGGTCTGAACTGATGGAACCAAGGAATGTAGTTCAACCAAACATTTGACATGAATATAGTTGACTTGGAGGTCAACACCAAGTGGCAAATGTCTGTTTCATGCATAAATGCAATATTGCATTCAAACATGAAACATGCTGTTTACAGTGGTAAAAGTTTTTAGGTATTAAATTAGGAAAACATAAGGGAACCTCAGCTGCATCTCTTCATCTTAAGCTAGTATCCTTGCAAATATTAATTCAGATAAACACGTGTGGTAGTGCACTCTCTTGTTGAAAAAAAAAAAAATTTCATCATTTCCATAAAGTTCATGTATGCAGGTAATATGGATGTTCATAGAATATCCAGGTATGCTTGACCAATGTCAGTACATTCAAATCAAAATGGTCCTATTAAACAGAGCAAGTTTTCAGCCACACAACCCTATTTTCACATACAGTCATGACCACCTGCTATGCATTTTTACCAACACTCTTTATTTCATGTTTTGATACATATGGTTTCCACTGTTGAAATGCATTATCCAAAACCTATCTGTGATTACATCCATTGATTGATTTCTGCAAATATTCAGCGAGTATTGAATAATATCAAGAGAGAGAATATTTTTTGTAAGGAGGAATTCAATGATACATCTCTGCTTTATATACGCTTTCATGTTAGATTGCTGCTCAAAATGGTGAACAATATGAATTATTAATAGGAAGGTTAATCCTTGGAGAGTGTGTCTATCAATAAATATTATATGACTGGTATGTAGATCGAAAATTCTCTCTATATAAGAAAATTTGGAAAATTTCAATTTGATATGTTTTGCTATTGAAATGGTTCAGTGTAAAATTGAAGTTTTCCAAATTGTCTTATATATTTAGCATTTCCTCAGCTACTAATCCAATTTTATTCATATTTCACTCTTTTAATATATATATATATATATATATATATATATACACCAAATCAGTTGGGTTTTGATCCTGGCTTGAGGCAATTGGATGTCTAGCCACACTGATGAGCGATGAAATAATGAAATAGTCTGTGGATGACAAAATATACATGCTCCTGAAAAAAATTATTTTGATTGAGCTCTTGAGGAGAAAAGTGAGTTTGTAAACAGTGACTATTACTGCTGCAAGACTCTTCATGAAATCAAGTTCTACAATCACTAGCATGTTTATCTAAAAAAAATAAATACGTCTAAATTCAGCTTCGTCTTCGCCGTGTGCCAATGGCTTAGGGGTAGAGTCTCTGACTGATACCAAATCAGTTGGGTTTCAATCCTGGCTTTAGGCAATCGAATGTCTAGCCACACTGATGAGCTGTGAAACAGCAAAACAGTCTGTCTGTGGATTATATATATATATATATATATATATATATATATATATATTAAATTGTGACTATATGCGTAGCTATTTCTCATATGGCTTATGAAAGAAGACACTGGACAATCTACAGGATGATATGTGTAAATTGTCTCCTTTTTATATTTTTAATTTTGTGCATGTGCATTGTTTGTTTTCGATTTTGTCGACTGCACAGCATAGTAGAGTCAGTTGAACACCATCTATGAGAAAAAGAGCTCCATGATGCAATTCATTCCACCAGTAATTTGCAAATGGCATGTTGTACTGCTTGGCATTTGCACTGTAAACTTCAATACAAACATTTCAGAGTGTTTGGGTGTTAGTGCAGAGTATTAAAAAAGAGTTTGTTGAGTCTAATGGTGATTATGAATGTGTTTGGAGTGATCACCTGTGATGGCAATGTTATTCTATTCATCTTCCAAGTGGGCCTCAGACTCAAGACAGGGTCCTACATAAAGTGCCTTGAGGAGGTAGTGCTGCCTTGTGTCAAAAAGGGTGGCTGCTGGAAGAAACTTTGCCTGGCAACTGAACTCTGCACTATGCCCCACAATCAGAAGAACTCAGACATGGCTGTCATCACCCTCTTACATCTGGCCACCTAACTTCCTAGACTGCAACTCCCTTGATTATTATTTGTAGGGGGTGCAGTTGAATGAGAGACCAACAAAACTCCTTGTAACAACAAACATGAACTGAAGGCAAGGATTATGGTGGCATTCACCAACTTAAACAAGGAGAGTTACAGAAGTGGTTGAAGCCTATGGTGATTTTATTGAATAAATTTACTCTTTAGTATTTCAAGATATTTTTTGTAAATATATCTGTGAAAATGAGATGTCATTTTTGCATAATTTAAACGACAATTTATCCATCGCACCCTGCATCTTGGAAATTTTTAAAGAAGTTGGACAGAGATTGAAGAAGAATAAAAAACAAATAAACTGAAAACATTGGCAACATGACAATAAAATAAAATTGGCTTTGAGAATGTCACAAAAAGAGATGTGAGATAAATAAAAAGAATAATAAGCAACGAAAGTGGGTAGACCAATAGGAAAATATCTGTCCAATGACATATTACAAGCTGCAATTCATATGGTATATTTAGCAAAACTTATCCTGAAAATCTTACCAAAGTCAGCTGGTTAATACCAATTTCAGTTAGAAAATATTGAATCTATATGAAGTAATTTATTTCTTAATAATTCTTTAAAATATTTCCTATCAAAAGGATGCAAATTTAATATAGAATCTATGAAGGACAGAGTATTTAGTATATCTATCTCATTCATTTCGTTATATGTGTGTCTATGGGTCTATCTGTTTATCAACTTAATGTTCATATCTATTTGTTAGTCTGTTCATTGTCTATATAAGGTCTGTTTGCCTATATCTACGTCAGTCAGTTCATTGTCTATATAAGGTCTGTTTGCATATATCTAAGTCAATCAGTTCATTGTCTATATAAGGTCTGTTTGCTTATATCTATGTCATTCTGTCCATTGTCTATATAATGTGTGTTCATGGCTATGTGAGCCTTTTCATTATCTATCTTATATCTGTTCATTATCTATATCTTCATAACTATCTATAATCATTTCTCCATAAATAATCAAATCAACACAAGACAGAATGTTACAAGATATTCTTTTATGTTTTGCTAAACTGCAATGTGCACATTCCAATAAATACTGAGTCGATGAACATTTCTATGAATAAAATTGAGCCAAATGCATTAGAAAATGTTAATACTCAGACTTGACAATGTATTCCACTATATATGCCTTTTTATTCATAAATACTATATCTCTTTAATTACAGTATTTTATAGACAAATCTACAAACTGTAATACAAACTACATACATCACAAAGTGTCTAAAAGTCTTGACTAGATTTTCTATTTCTTTGTGCCATGATTCTGATACTAAGAAAAGCAGAGGTGATGGTTGAAATAATATATATGTGTGGTTTTAGGGGTAAGGTGGGCATTGGTCACTTTATTGCTGTCTTGTTACTCTGTTCTTACCAGCTGCCAGTCTCTCACAGAAGATTACATTATGTCCAGACAGCAGCTTGTCAGAAGAGTTAGCCAGATCCTGGGCTGGGTCCTTCCACTTCCCACATAGTTAATTCTCCACAATGCTATGTTTGTACAAGCATGGAAAAGTCTCTTTACACATTATGCACAGACAGATGAGATGTCATACCTAGGACATATATACATCGCACAAATACGCGCAATGCATGTGTGTAACTTTATCAAATATAGAGAATGGAAGTAGAACTGAGAAATAATTTGCTATTTATTAACATCATTACTGGATTTATCTCAAATTACTTATTAGTGTCTATCAAACCTTTCTCCCAAGGTTTCTTTCATGTACAATCTAAAGACAATCTATGATTGTATTGTATTGTTAATATTATTATTTTTAAAATTAGCATTTTAATATTATTATTTTTAAATTAACATTTTGTCACAAATGACTGTAATTTTGATGAACAGCTTAATATGCACTTTCTGAAAAAATATCCAGAATGCACTGACCTTTCAACCCTTAAAATGCATGAAGATAATTCAGTCAGTTATATGCCATGCATGATACATGCGTAGGCGATCATGTATCTTTCTATACAAGACTGACAAGGCAGATTTTATTCCTGCAGTAGGCTGCCATTTCTTTCTGCGGTGGACCAGTTGCCATCCAATGCTATAGAACCCAGTCTATCCTGCTATTTGCCCATAGCTGGTCGGGGGGGGGAGAAGAAAAGGATTCATACCTTTCCCAAGAGTATTAGCAATATAATGGATTCGACTGGAATTTGAACACGGCTTTCCAATTCCTTAATCTGGGCTGCTATCCATTAATCCACCATTGCACCCCGAGGAAGGAACAAAATGATAGTAGAGTTCCATAAGACTTATATTAAATTATTTGATTAATTGCTCTTATTAACTAATCAACTAACAGAAAATTTGAACATAAGTACAATCACGATCATGTTACTCATATGTCAGCTGCATTTGATTCGTTACATCACATTGATTACCATTACAACTATTTATCTCAAAACAAGCAACATTTGTACAAAGACTTGTATTTTCAATATGTTTTATATTTGTATGCAATTTTTAAAGATGACTTGAAGGAGACAGAAATACTGTTAAAATACTGTTAAACATAATTAAAAACCATGTCTTTCCTTTTCTTTGCTTTGATCACACTCTTCTCTAAGTGTTGTATTGTTATTTTGTTATTATTCAGTCAAGCTAACTCAGACATTCATGAGTCAGTCACAGCAAACATCACAGTCCTGCATCAATGTCAGGAATTCATTAGGGTGGCACTTTGTGTCATAACGTAGTTGCTCAATGTAGGTGGTTGCATGATGGTTAGGTACTCAGAATGGTTCTTGTTTTGCATGCCAGCAATGTTTTGCAAAGCAAATTCTGTGTTCATGTAAGATTGTAGAAATACCAGGGATGGGTACATAGAGCTGTGATTTAGTCAGATGTTATCTCCAAGAGATAAGTATAGCTCTCAGCATCCAAGTATAGGTTCCATCAAACTTAGACTCTAGGGTTTTAGTTAATGTCCAAGCAGTGGCACCAAACATTAACACCGTCTCTATGGTAGCTCTGAAAGAATCTCCACTTGAGGTATTCTAGTAGATTAGATTTCCAGATTATATCCATTTTATTGAAGGCAGCCCAGGCTTTAGCTATGTGAATTTTCATATCATTTTCAGTAGAATTTATCTTGTTTCCTGGGTAGGTAAAAGGATTTGACAGATTTTATTGTTTTACTGGAGACAGTTTGTATTGAGCTTTGCTGGCTGAAGCTTATGAATTCAGTTTTAGAGGCATGAACACAAAGTCCAACATCATTGGCTGTATTTTCTAGATGATGTTTGGAGATCTGTGTCTGCATTGATAGCTAGGCTATCTGCAAAGTCGATATCTTTCAACTTTTTGCACGACATAAACTTGAGAGTCTTAGTGATCATTGTCTATGGCCTCTCCAACACGATCGCTGTCTATAGCATCTCCAACACGATCGCAGTCTAAAGCATCTCCAACACGATCACTGTCTATAACCTCTCCAACACGATCACTGTCTATAGCATCTCCAACACGATCGCAGTCTAAAGCATCTCCAACATGATCGCAGTCTAAAGCATCTCCAACACGATCGCAGTCTAAAGCATCTCCAACACGATCACTGTCTATAGCCTCTCCAACACGATCACTGTCTATAGCATCTCATACATGATCGCAGTCTAAAGCATCTCCTACACGATCGCAGTCTAAAGCATCTCCAACACGATCGCAGTCTAAAGCATCTCCAACACGATCGCAGTCTAAAGCATCTCCAACACGATCACTGTCTATAGCCTCTCCAACACGATCACTGTCTATAGCATCTCCAACATGATCACTGTCTACAGCATCTCCAACATGATCACTCAGTAAGCTCTTGCATTCTAGTGGCTTTATTGCCTTGCTTGAGGGAAATGATAAAAAACAAAAAAAACTCATTAAAAATGCTAACTATGAAGATAGGTGAATCTCCTTAAGGTAATGAAAATACTAATATTAGCTGTTTCCTTAAAAGGAAACATTCAGCATTCATTGGCTGAGCAGGCAGTTCTACTTTCTGTTGAAATTTATAAACTGTATATATTAAAATAATTATTAAGGAAAATATTTTTTCTCGGGTTCAGTTATTGTTATTGCTCTTTCTGATAATAATGGAATCTTACTTCCAAAATTTTTATTTAACATAGTGCGAAATATTAAACATTTTGATTATGTCCTTATTTCCTATTTGACTGACATGTGCTATCCATTTTAGTCATAAAATGATGTGGTTTCTGTTATTTGGTAAAATTCTTTGTGATTCTATAACACCAGTCGATGAGGTTCAAAGAAGGATTGTCCTTGTGAAGACCTACATGCTTCACTTACTTGAAGCTATAATTTCTATATCTACTTGAGTTTGACTTTCCTGATGCATAACTCAGATCTTGGACTGCCCTTCTTTTTATAGACTACATTGTGTAACAAACTTTTTGGTTTTCTTTCTAAATCTATGAACAATGTCTTTGAGGGATATATACTATCCATTTTTGTTGTGTACTGTTGTCAAAAGCCTTCAAGCAATGTGGAGTCTGCTATTTGGTAGTTCTTTGTTTGTGATGCTGTAGCATTATTTCACCAGTCTGAAGAAGTGTGATCTTTGCTAAAACTTATAGCCTTCATTTGCTCAAAGCCATTTTTAACCATCAATTTAAGAAAATGATTGTATACAACTGACAGTGTAGTTATTTCTGAATTAATTTGGTGCTATGCATGACATCCATATGAAAGTCTTGATTAGACAAGACTATTGAAGAATATAACATTATTTACATTATTCAGACTATTGTCCTCATCTTTGTTGCCATATTTATTACAACGTTTTGGCCATTGTACGCTCCGGCCTTCTTCAGGTGGTTGGAATGTCGAACTGAACCCTTTATTTCGCTCACTGGGGTAGACTGTTCTACTTCCACTAGGACACATGGCACAGTGGATAAAGGCGTTAGTTAGATCCAGTGACAGGACCCAAAGAGTGTGAGTTCAATACCCGGTGAAGGCAGTGGAGAACTTTCAGAGGGAAATTAACAGGGGATAACTGATAACTCACATCCATTAAACATGGCATGTGGAACTAGAAGAGTCTACTCCAGTGAGTGAAATAAAGGGTTCAGTTTGACATTCCAACCACCTGAAGAAGGCTGGAGTGTACAACGGCTGAAACACTGTAATAAATATGGCGACAAAGATGAGGATAATAGTCCAAATAATGTAAATAATATAGATAATACCTCATTTCAGAAATATAGACAGATACTGAAGAATATGACTGCAGTTTTTAGGTTAATATTTTAGCTTTGTAGCTACTTTATAGTTACTTGTGGCATTGCATAAAATTATCCTGAATACAGCAAAGGTGGAAGTTGATGATATCTGCCCAGATTGGTAGAGGCAATAAATACTATTTAAAAAAAAAACAAAAATTGAATGTCTACTTAAATATGGTTATACACTAAAAATAACAGTGAAGCAATAAAAATATATCAAATTAAAAATAAAATCTTTCTTTATTGTGACTGATGCATACTGAATCCTTTCAAATTTTGTTAAAAAGTTTTCTTGCATGTGCAGGCCAGTAGATGAATAAAAACCTTGTTTAAAATAAATAGAGCATCTACTGAAATACAGGTATCCATTAATATATATATTTACTGGGTGCAACAGCAAAATTGTCCAAACTGAGCATAATTTTCTATCCCACAAAATGTTTAATATCTAAAAAAAACACCAAACTAATTGAGTTTCTTTTTTCCAGGTTTTCAGTTAAGATATTTAGCCATCCTGAAACCATTTGTTGTAAAAATCACTGAAAAACCATTTGAGTTATTCAGATAGAAAGAAAAAAGGTCAAAATCACTATATCTTCCCAAAGGAGCAATGGTGAGATGAAAAAGATCATTCAGGCCTTCAGTAATGGTACCAGCATTCATACTCTGGCTTCCATCTTCAACGTCCATTCAAGAACCATCAAGAGAATAGTGAATAAGTTTAAGAAAGTGGGACCATTAGAGAAGAAAACTGGAGATACAATGGTTCAAAGCTTAATCTAACAATTGGACAGTTTTGCTGTTACATCTGGTATATATATATATATATATATATATATATATATATATATATATATAAAATGTTTACTGCTGTTTGCATTATATTTTTACACAGATACTACATATTGATCATGGGAAGAATGTGAAGGTTAATACAACATTGATTCTATGCTAATTTAGGCAGAAATAATTTTGCATTTTTATGGGTACAATGCTAGTACATGTATAAAATGTTAACATAATTTTGTATATGAGTGCCTCTCTCTCTTTATATATATATATATATATATATATATATATATATATATATATGCACACACAGATATACACATGCATGTGTGTGACAACACATTCTTGAAATGTTTATGGTATATATGTGTGTGTATTTTTTTTTCTCTGTGTATGTGTCTGGATTTGTGTCAATAGGAATTACATGAAAGATTATCAACATCTGTTCGCAGTGTAAACACAGCCTTTGTCAATGTCCCAGAGTGTTGGAAGAGAAACCACACATTGTAATTATAGGAAGGTCAGTTCATTTCTGTTTTTCTTTTTTGGCCTGAACAGTCATGGCAGCACTGACCTCACAAAAGGCTGCTTACCCAGGGATGAGAGGTTGTTCATGGATGAGACTAAATATGAACAGGTCTGGGAAATCTTCTAGTGTTAAGCAACAATCAACGATTTGAATACACTTGTGTTCCATTGATTGACTATGGTTGTAGCTGTGTAATGAAAAGATTAATCATTCCTGGCAGAGTATTAAGCAATTTGATGAAACAATTACATTTTATCAAGAAGAATTTGAGACATACAGCCATGCTAAAACAAAAATCTTAGTATTAACACATAACTGCCTTTCATATTAAGTATGACTCAAATAGACAGTGTGCGCTCATAACAATCTTCTTTGTGCTGTTTCCCTTCAGAACTTGAATGGTCATGGCTCACCACAACTTCCTATTCTTTTTAACTCTTAGTAAGTTTTATCTCTCACCATCCCTGTTCTGCCATCCATTTACACAAGATTGTTAGGTTACTTTCTCTTTCTCTCTGCTACTCATGCTTTCTATATATCCTGGGAATTTCAAATTTTCCAAGCTCTCATTCCTTATTATGTCCAAGAAATTTCAACTGACTCTTTTTGATCTTAAGTATAAATATTTTTGTTTCCATTTTTCTTAAAACTCCCTTATTACTTATATGTTCAGTCTATGGTATTCTCAGCATCACATCTTTACGGACCTAAGTTTGTTTTTTTTTCATTTGTGAGTAAATTTTCCAGCATTCACTTCCATATAGGAGAACTGAAATTACATAAAAGTTCAGCACTCTTTTCTTTGTTTCCAATGAAACTTTCCTGTTTCATAATACTTATAATTCTTAGCTTTTGGAAGGCATTTTTTGCTATTCAATTAGGCCTTCAGATTTTGGTCAAAAGGATATTTGATCAAACAGTGGTTTCACCTGCAAAATGGGATGCAGATTCTGATTTTGCCACAGAGCATGTTTTCGTAAGTATGCAGTATGACAAATGAAATAAATACTGTTTAAAATAAACAGAGCATTACTCAAATACAGGCATCCATTAAAAATAATATTTGAAGTTATATATATATATATATATATATATATATATATATATATATTATAAATTAATTGATTTAGAATATGTTTTTTTTCACTACACAGTTCTAACCATGTTTCAAAAAAGGAAGCTAAAAGCCCTGAATTTAATTTTGTAATTAAATTAAAGACATTAGTTCCATTTCATCCTCAAGCGAATTTTCTTTTTATTTATATATATATATATATATATATATATATATATATATATATATATATATATATATATATAGTGTATATTTAGGCAGCTTATTTTCATTCAAACAGGTTTGGTTAAATAATTTAGACATATCATGTCGATTAGTTTTCATTTTGATCCTTCCAAGCTCACAGATTAATTTCTTGGTAGCCTTAGAAAATTGATTAAGAAAAATACCAAAATTTTCTTTCAAATAGTTTCTATTTTCCCTAGCATTTTCAATCTAATCTGAGACCATCTTCACGGGGTTAAGTTGTTTGTGAGTATGTATATGTGTTTCTATAAATTCAAAACATTTTAACTGTATTTACTGCTTATGCAGTGTTCTAGATTTCAAAGTTCAAAGGTCACATATTTTTTGTTTTTTTTTTCTTCAGTATAAGGGAAGTACTTTTCAATTTTTGCTCATACATATATAATTTTTTTATAAGAATTTAAGGACTTTGTTGCTATACTCATAGTTTTCTTTATCTATTTAGGGCCTTAATTCTCTCATATAAAGGGCTTTGATGATTTTTAGTTTTTGCTTATTATTGTTTTATGCAATATAGATGTATTTTCAATAAATAATCTGTGAGTATGGACATGAGTGTTCCTTTAAATGCTGAGTTATTGAACTATGCTTAGTCAAATGAAATGTAAGCCTATCGTTAGCAATGTTTTATTAAAGTCAATGTTTTCACAATTTTTATCAGAGTTACAATTTCCTAAATGACATTTAAATTGATATACAATGTTGGTCTTTTGCAAGATGCTAGTTGGAGAAGAGTTGTTTTGGACAACTAGGTTGGTTGTATTAAATTTAGTATATTATATAACTAATTTTATTTTTTTACCTGGATCAGTCGGGGATATATTAGTGTTTGAGTTTTTTTAGAATTTTTTTCCTCCTGTTTAAATGCATTTGATTATGATATTGTAATTTGATGTTTTGATTTATTTGATGATGTATTTTATTCATTTTTATTTATGTTAATATTCAACAAAATATTAAACATACCCTCATTAATAATGACTTCTCTAATTACATTGTTGATGAACAAATTAGACAAGCTATTAGAAATATTAACATAAATAAAAATGAATAAAATACATCATCAAATAACGCTAAACAATAAGAAATGTGCAGAGATAGAATTATTGCAGAACATAGTCATGGCAGGCTGGCAGAAAAAGATAAAAAAAAATAGTAGGACAGAGAACAGGCTCTTTAGCAGGATGTATAAAATCTAAAAAGGAACCTCTCATAATAGAAAATGTAAAGATACTTAAAAGACAGAATGTATACATTGAAGAACTCTTTCACAAGTCAGAGGAGGGTAATCTACAATATATAAAACATGGAAGGATCTCCGTATTTGTCTATATTTCTGAGATGTCACCATATTTATTACAATGTTTTGGCCATTGTATGCTCCGGCCTTCTTCAGTATGGGAACCAGTAATATGGAGTGCCAGAAAAAAGCAATAATAACAAAATTGCAATATGAGCTCTGGTAAAAACATGTAATGATAACAGCAAAAAATTGCAATATGAGCACTGGTAAAAAAAATATTTGCTGATGACATTACATTTATAATACCCAGAAATTCATACACAGATATCCCCAAGGACTCATGGCACAGTGGATATAGGCATTGGTTAGATCCAGTTCAATACCTGGTTAAGGCAGTGGAGAACTTTCAGAGGGAAATTAACAGGCGATAAGTGATAACTGACTTTCATTAAGCATGGCACATGGAACTAGCAAAATAAAGGTTTCAGTTTGACATTCCAACCACCTGAATAAGGCTGGAGTGTACAACGGCCAAAACATTGTAATAAATATGGCGACAAAGATGAGTACAATAGTCCAAATAATGTAAATGGAAGGATCTATAGTATCAAAATATGAGATAAAATCAACAGTGGTCAAGATGAAGAGAAATAAAGTAGTATGACTAGTCTTAGACAATTTTGGGATTAATAAGATTATCAAAATAATAAATTAAATGATTTTGGCAAAATACCAGTAAGACAACTTTTGGAGAGAGGTTTTTCTCCTGAAAAAGAAAGAGTAGTTTCATCAAAAGACACCAAGTGAAAATAAATGGACTCAATCTAATAATTAAATGATTTTGGCAAAATACCAGTAAGACAACTTTTGAGAGAGGTTTTTCTCCTGAAAAAGAAAGAGTAGTTTCATCAAAAAGACACCAAGTGAAAATAAATGGACTCAATCTAATAATTAAATGATTTTGGCAAAATACCAGTAAGACAACTTTTGAGAGAGGTTTTTCTCCTGAAAAAGAAAGAGTAGTTTCATCAAAAGACACCAAGTGAAAATAAATGAACTCAATCTAATAATTAAATGATTTTGGCAAAATACCAGTAAGACAACTTTTGGAGAGAGGTTTTTCTCCTGAAAAAGAAAGAGTAGTTTCATCAAAAGACACCAAGTGAAAATAAATGAACTCAATCTAATAATTAAATGATTTTGGCAAAATACCAGTAAGACAACTTTTGGAGAGAGGTTTTTCTCCTGAAAAAGAAAGAGTAGTTTCATCAAAAGACACCAAGTGAAAATAAATGAACTCAATCTAATAATTAACATAATGAGCTACACAACTAAATGTCATTATGATTCTAATCAATAGAGCAGACAGCAGAATGTGTTTTTTTTAATCATTTCACCCCAAGCAAGGCACTAAAGTCACTAACATGCAGGGGGTTACTGACTGAGAAAGAATATGAGAAAAATAAAAACATTATTAAGTTGTGAGGTCAATAAGAGAACAGGAATTAAGACAACAAATTATAATGAATAATTGCATTTAAACTTTTGAAGATCAAAGTTGACTGGAAGAGTGTTCCACAACTGAGAAAAGAAACTGTCAGCATAGAACTCAAGCCAATTCAACTATAAAATGGAGATTTTGCTGCTAAACTAGTACTTTGCTTAAATTCATAATGTCTAGATATCAGAATAATTACCATTAAAGTATTTATAGAAATGGCACAGGGAATCTGGAGTATGGTGGTGGAAAAGTGGCTAAAGTCAAGATGTTATGACCAATAAAATTGCAAATTCTTCTTTAGATTTTATCAAGGATCTCTAAATATCAAGTAGGAGCAACAAACTATATGTGGTAGTAATATTCAAAGCAGAGCTGAATGATAGACTTATTACTATGTAAGATAGATTGGGGTGAGAAAAATTGTTTAGCATGACACAATAAACCAACTTTCCTAGCAGCAGACCTAGCAATTGATTCAATATAATATTTCCACTTTATGTGATCAGAAAATGTTAGACTCGAAAGTCACAAGAAGTCACTATTCTGGAGGTTAGCAAAAGCCATACTGAATTAGACTAGAAACAGTGCTAGAACAGTGTCGCCTTGTTCAAGATACTGGAACAAGAAATGCTATCTTTATGATCAAAATGTTAAAGTAAGCAACAGAAATGCAGAGATATCTACACCAGTTTTAGTGATTACACAAAAGCATTTGATCAAGTCCAGCACCAAGATCAACTTGAACTACTACAAAAGCAATTATTTATATGGGAAATATATTAGAATAATCTGTAATTTTTAATAGGAACAAACCACCTTCATGGAGATGAAAAATGAGTTCAGTAAGGACACAAAAACTGAACGAGGTATAAAACCAGGATATATTTTCTCACCAGATTTATTTAATCCACACAGCAAGATAAATGTAAGAGCACTAAAAGAACTACAAGGATATTTATTATCAGCAGACATAATCTTAACAATGTAAGATATATATATGAAACTGTGTTTTTGTCAGTTTCAGAAGGAAAACTGAAATAACTTTTAGACAGGGTAGTTGAGGAAAGAGAGAAGAAAAGACCAATTATAAGTTGTAAAAAGCCAATGTATGCCTGTCAACAAGAGAGATGACCCTAGGTATGAGTTATAAATTTGGAGATGTCAAAATCAAGCCAGTACAGAAATTTAACTGAGTAGAATAGTAGTAGACAATGGAAAATATTACACAGAAATCTGAAGCTACAGTGGAATAGTGAAAGATACCTTCCAGAAACTAAAGAAAATCTTCCAAGATGGGAAAATTTAATGAGAAACAAAGAAGAGTACTGACTGCTATGTCACCACTCTCTCTCTCTCTCTCTCTCTATAAAGCAGTGTAAACTGGACACTCTTCACAGATAAAGAAAAGGTTTGAAGCAACATAGATGTGGTTCTATAGATGTATACTAAAAATATTAAGGACTGAATATGTCATCAACAGGAAAGTTTTAAAGAAAATGGAAAATAAATGGACACTTATAATTACAATCAGAAAGAAATAGTTGAAATTGCTGGGACACATATTGAAAAAAGAAGGATTGGAAAATCTGACACTCACAAAGCATATTGAAGGGAAGAGGGCAAGACGAAGTTTGTATGAATGGATAGCGGAATAGGATGGCAAAGAGTCAGAAGTTACTTAGAGCTACAAAAGACTGTGGCAGTTGTGGAGAGACATGATCCCTTACTTAATAAGTTCGTATGAGTGGATGGCAGAATAGGAAAACAGAGGGATGGCAAAGAGCCAAAAGTTGCCTAAAGCTATGAAAGATTGTGGTGGTTGTGGAGAGCTATGATCCCCTACTTAATGAGTTTGAGTGGATGGCAGAATAGCAAAACAGGTACAAAGGACAGAAAGATGTGGAGAAGCACACAAGAAGTCTCCTAACATTGGTTCATAACATTTGGCTGGTTTACCAGCCAAATGTTATGAACATTATATAAATATATTTTTCTGTGTTAGATCAGGCATACAGGCTCTAAGCAACTTTTGATGCATTACCATCTCTCTTTGTTCCTATTCTGCCATCCATTCATACAAATTCATTAAATAGGGGATCATGGTTCTCCACAACCTCCTATCTTTTGTAGCTCTAAGAACTTTGATTCTTTTTGCCTACTTCATGGTTAGATAAACACTTGTTGCATATAAATTTAAATTATCTGAATGGTGTTTTTTGTGCATCTTCCATTGTGAGAAGAAATCAACTTGGCGGCAATTTTCAGTTGTAGAAAAACAGAGAAATAAAAAAGAAAGTCCTGATGAAGTCTGGGGTAGGGATCATCTGAAATGTTGTGGTTAATAGCATCAACCATGCAATTAAGTTGTCTAGAATATCTTGCAATTGCTTAAATAAGATTCTCTTCTGTCATCTTAAAATCTTCTGTTACCTTCATTATATTTATATATATATATATGTATATGTATATTTTGATTAAAACCTGCATGTATATATCTCCGTGCATATCTGAGGAAAGAAACAGTGAGAGAGTTTTGTATATAATTGGCAAATGTTGATTTGTTTGCTATACACCACCAAACAACTTCATGTCCAGCCCTCAAATCTCCTATGCTTACTTACTGAACCTAGAGAAAAGTTTTAATATATTTTAATTTTACTTATCATGGGGGGAATGAGTGCTCTTTTCTCTTATAGAAAAATGTCTTCAAGCTATTTGGCAGAATACTTTCTCCCAAAATATATATATATATTTTTTTAAGTATTTCTTTACAAAAAACTTACCAGGAACAAATGAAATTTATTTCAATTTGTGTTATGATACTAATTGCTATTACAAAGTTATTGGGCCAAAAAGGAACCTATGTTTAATTGACAACATTTTAAAATAGGCATTTTTAGTTATACATTTCATTTATTTCATAATAGAGGTGATGTGGTTTCTAGGCTATATGTAAACAACAGTTTCATATAATTTAACTCTGATAGAATCATACCAGTTCACCATAACAGTACTAAGGACTCATTCTACTCTCTTAGTAAAAATATATACTAATGATACCATGGTTTATGGAAACATCTACCATAATCAAGATATTACAACTGATCTCTTTGGTTATCAAGGTCTAACATTTGAATGGGGGGAAAAAACTGGCTTATAACTTTCAATACTTCTAAAATCAAGTTGGTAACATTTTATCATCACTAATTGAAGCCTCAGAATAAATAAAGTTCTGTATTATAACATCAATTTAATGTTTTATATCTTAAATTTAACATTTAGAAGCATTATATTCTATTATGATGCCACAAGTGTCTACTACATAGAAATGGGAAAAGTTTCATCTCATTCGCTTTTTTTTCTGTTTTTTATATATATATATATATATATATATATATATATATGTGTGTGTGTGTGAAAATAAGATATATATATATATATATATATATATATATATATATATATATATATATACATGGAAAAAAATAAGAAAAACAGCATCAGCCTATAACAATAATTCCAAAAACTGTAAACTCTGTTCAAAGGAAAAAATAGTCATAAATTACATTCCAAGACCAACACAAACTACTAAATAAACAGTGAGAACTCATCTCAAAATGTACACCAAAAAACACATTTTTACAACTTAACTTAAAAATGAACCAGAATAAATATAAATAAATAAAAAATAAAATAAAAAAGTAAATTAACCCAAACCAATAAATAAGCAAATAAATTAACTAAATAATAAACAAATTAACAAACTATAAATGTGCAAACAAACACAAATAAATGTTATAACAGTCAACAATGAAATAATCAATAATAAATAAAATTAACAAACAACACTATGAATAGCCAAAAATAAACTACCCACAATGTATCACTGACCTGTATATATAGTTAAAAAAAAATGAATATTGTCCAAGCATTAAACAAACTTCAGTGTCCACTTTTATATTTACATACACTCTATTCATGATATTGAGCATGTTATCCAATAAACATGGAATATCTTAAAATTATATCATATATATATCCAAATGTAATGAGAATGAAAATAATACAAATTTTAACATTCACAGTATTAATTCAAAAGAGGGCTTGATTCTAAGAGTAGACCAATAATTATTTATTATAATTTTTACATAGAGATAAAAACAACTTGCTCACTACAAAGATGCATTCTTGTTTTGATGCGGCTGCATCTCAACTGGTGAGAACCAAAAATGCAGCCACATTGAAACAAGAATGCATCTTTGTAGTGAGCAAGTTGTTTTTGTATGTATGTAAAATTATAATATATATATATATATATATATATATATATTTTAAAAGTAATTAATGGATTTTATTTATGATATTATTTCTTAGTACTTTAAATGTTAATAGATTCATTTGATTGAATAGACATTAAAGTTTTTATTTACCTGCCTGTGCATTTGAGAATCTTAATAAAGATAATGTACGTTCTAGCAGAGTTTGAACCCGTGTCCCACTTATAGGGGAAATCACCCACCGAGCCAGTGTGCTTTAGTGTGGTCAGCCATAGAAGACTTTCACAGCCAAGCACGGTAAAATTCCCCTATTGCAGAATTGTACATTATGTTTCAGATGCAAAGATAAAGTTAGCAGAATCCCAACAAGAGATTTGTATTTTAAAATGCTTGACTGTGAAAACTTTCTGTGACTGAGTGGTCTAAAGCACTCTGGGAATGACACTAGTTTCTCCCAGGAGGGGGAAACAAGTTTAAAACTTGCATGAATGCACATTTTTTTTTAATAAGCCTTTTGAATGCATAAGCCTGTAGATGTAAATTTACAGTGTTTAAAAAATGCATGCATGTTTACTCAAGTACATGTATCCACTACTATATATATATATATATATATATATATATATATATATATATAGAGAGAGAGAGAGAGAGAGAGAGAGAGAGAGAAAATAATTAGGAGGATTTGAAATAATCATAATTAAGTAATTCAGCGAGTCTAGAAGAAACCTCAACAGAATACAGAAAGCACTGGACGTCCGTTTCGTCCTATATTTGGGACTCATCAGCAGTGTGCATCCACTACAGAGAATTGAAACCTGAACAGTTACAATAAGAGGCAAACGCCATACCAACTGTACCAACAAAATCAAACTTGATATAGTGCCGCTCGATCACATATTCCGTTGTGGAACTCATCCAAGTTTTCCTTTACCCATAGGACTGTGCCTCCATGAGCTATGACTACTCTCCCCAAGCCACTCAGTCCAGAGCATTAGAAGCCAATTCAAGCAAGGATATACAGATAGAATTAATTAGGAGGAGTTGAAACAATCATAATTAAGTAATTCATTAAGTCTCTCTCTCTCTCTATATATATATATATACACCGGGTGTAAAAGCAAAATTGTTTAAATTGTGTTACAACAAAGTTGTTCAATTGTTAGATTAAAGCTTTGAACCATTGTATCTCTGAAATGATTAAAGATATCTTACAGGAATTCTCCAAGGTTTTTATAACACTGTTGGACTCTGCTTTGAAGAATAAGAATGTATTTAGCTCTAAGTTGAAATGATGATGCCTTTTCCTGTTGTGACCTCCTGAGCCAGTTTTCTTCTCTACCACTCCCTCTTTTTTAAACTTATTCACCATTCTCTTGATGGTTCTTGAATGGTCTTTGAAGATGGAAGCCAGAGTATGAATGTTGGTACCCTTACTGAAGACCTGAATGATCTTTTTCATCTCACCATTGCTCAGTTGGGAAGATATAGTAGGTGACACAAAATAATTTTAACCTTTTCTCTTTCTAGCTGAATAACTCAAAGTTTTTTCAGTGATTCTTATTACAAAAGGTGTCAGGAAAGAAACTCAATTAGCTTAGTTTTTTTTTAGATATTAAACATTTTCTGAGATGGACAATTATGCTGTTACATAGATAGATAGATAGACAGGCAGATAAACTTTATTGCACCATGTAATTATGTAACATCTGCAGATGACCTGCCAACATGAAAAGAATTGCCATAAGGGAATGCAGAAATTTCAGACTCAACAAAGATCAGATGAAAAGCAAGAAACACACAAACAGCAAGAAGAATGAATCAACCACTCAAATGAGATATTTTCTTCTGAATTGTGTATGAAAGAACATACCTTTAAAAAATTACACTTTAAAGCCATCAAATAAAACCTCCTGAACCATTTCTCAGTAGGAAGAATAACTGATAATGGTATCCAGAAAAAAATTTGTATGTATGCTTTATTACAAACATTGTTGTGTGTTTAGGCTGATATGCATATGATTAGCTGTAGAAGAGGTATGTAGTAGCAGCAACAGCTGATTGGTATCATCATAAATACATGCTTTCAAAAACAAAATCTCTCTTCTCTTGGTATATGTAATGGGAAGCACTCCTTTCCAATTAGTCAATAAATAAGTAGTACTTTTATTTGTTCAGAAATGAAGACATTTGGACTTGGACTCTGTTGTTAATGAAAAGTATACTGTTTACCAGAGACAGAATTTTATTCCTATTTTATGGAAATTTATTTTTATTATAAATATTTAATAAAATTTCAACCTGTAGTGTCTTTCTTTGTGTTCATTATTGTCTCATTGAAACCATTTTGGGTTGTATAGATATATCCTTGATAGATATACTTAACATTTCAACACTGTGTCAAACACTGCTTTTCCAATATGTAAACTGTCTGCCAAAATGTTATTGAAAAACATTATTATTTGAAAAAGAAGTAAAATTATTATTTCCATATGTTGTTTGGAATAGAAGTTCAGTATTATCAAGAAAATAGAGAAAATTAAAAAATTTAATAGTATCAAAAATAATCAGAAAGAAAAATTACTACAAATCTTTCTATAATCTGATAAGTATTGACATAGGCATAATTTAAGGGAAAAAAAAAGAAAACTTGGTAAATTATTTGAAAAACCTCCTCCAAATTCTCAAAAGTTTTATCGTTTCTCTCATCAAGTAATCATAACATCCTCCTCCACAACACCAGTACCCAGTTTAGTAAATAAACACAACACTAAGAAAACAGTTGGAATTACATCTAAAAAGAGATAGGTAACTCTTTGAAATAAATAAGTTGTAATAATTTCCATGGATTATAGCCATATCATGTTGAAACACCTATCCTCACACAATTTCTGAAGTTAAGCAACATTGAGCCTGGTCAGTACCTAGAGGAGGTTAACACTTTCAAATAGCAAATACTGTAAACTAAGATGTGCAGGTTGTGTAATGGATAATGGCTTGGAATTGTTAATAAGAGAACCAAGTTCCAATTCCAGTTGGGTTCATTATATTCACTTATGTGCAATACGATTGGAAAAGTTATGAATCCACCTCTTCTCTCCCCTCCTATGGGTTAATTAGTAAGAAGAATCACGAAACCATCATTATCTTCCCCCAAAGAATTCTTACAATCTAAAAATATTTTCTGGCATTAAATAACCCATAAAGACTTGGTAAGACATAGAAAATCAATAATTTCTATATTATTGTAGTAATTAGTATAATTACTAATTCAAATGTTGCATAATCATTGTATTTGACTTATAACATAGTTTACTAATGTATTTATATTATGAAGGTGAATCAATAAGTAGCTTTAGTTTTTACACACATTACTCTAAAGCATATTTCATGTTTACATGAAAGTATTATCTATGGCTCAGCAATATTATTTTTATACTATATCATTATCAATATTATCTACCTTTACATTTGGTTTCAGATATTATAATGGCAAGCACAATTATTAAGATTCTGGCAATTTTGAGGTGTTATTTTAAACTGGCACTGAGGCAATATCGGTCTTCCTGAAGAAAAACTTACAGCAACAAAAATGTGGTTCTGCAGGAAGATATTGACAATACCATGGACTAAACATGTAAGCAACAACAAACTTTTAGGGAAAATGGAAACAAAGACACTTATAGTTAACATCAGAAAGGAGAGAGTTGAAATTTCTAGGGCACATAATGAGGAAAGAGGGCTTAGAAAATTTGCCACACATGACATATTGAAGGCAAGAGATCAAAAGGAAAGCAGCATATAACCTACCTAATGAGCTCATGTAAAGGGTTGTCTGAAGAAGGATTAAGAGAAATGGGAAAAAGACATATTTATTAAGAGCTACAAAAAATGGAAATTGTGGAGAGCCATAATCTAGGAAGATATCCAACTTAAAATTTTGAATTCAGGATTTTCATCTCCTGCTCATATGACAAGAGTAGTTTTAATTCTCCACCTAACTTTACTCCAGTCATGGATATTTTGACTTACTAAGTTAAAATTTAATTTGTTGTGTCGTTTTTTTTTTTTTCAAATAGAAAATTATTGAGTGATGATTATCGATTTTCTGAAGGTATATGGCACATAGAAGAAGATTTGTTTCTTGAAATAATGGTCAGAATTGAACTGGCATCATTTAATTATTATAATGCTTAAAATAGAATGTAGAAAACTTCACCATACCTATCCAATGAAGTTCTACATTCATCACTAAGAACTGCTACTGAGAAATCAGTTTTCAAGTTCTTCTTTACCCAACTTATATATTTCTCTTTTTGAAGTTGACTAAAACATGGTAGTTCAGATTCTTTCAAGTCTTTATTTTAATTTTCATGTTGCTAATGTTCTCATTATTCACTATTTTTTTTTCTGTTTACATTCACATCACCATTGTCTTTAAATATTTTCTTGCTGGTCAATCCACTTTTCTTGTTTGTTATGCTTTTTCATTTTTCTCATATCTCTTTTTGTGATGTTCTTATTTTTCTTTTTCTTATCTTGCCAATGATTTCAATGTTTTCAAAATTGTTCTTTGATCTCTGTTAAATTTTATTCCAGTCACTCAATAACTTCACAGTATGTTGCTTCTCTTTTGTGGTACTATATTTCTTAAAACTCATGACTGTATATAAATATATATATATATCAGAAAATAAAAATGAATATCAGCAAACATAATAGTAAATCTATTTACAATATGTTATATAACACTTCAATTGCATAATAAATTCTTGAACCACCAAATAAGTTATTATAAATATTTGTATTAAAAACAGATATTATTAGCTGAAATACACATTTATCATAAAAATTTTACTAACATTATTTAGCTAATACTAACTTCAATTGTTAAAATATAAATTCTAGCACAGTTTATAGTTCGCAGAATTTCTATAGATTAGTATCTCCTGTAAATGATATAACTGAGTCCAATTGAACCTACATAAATTACTAAAGATGGTTTAAAAACAAATTTATCCCTACTTTCAATTTTCAAGATAGACCATTCTATAGTCCTCCCCCTCCTACCACCTATGTCACCTTATATCAATCTAAAACTATCCCTCAAAATCTTGTATTAAAAATAAAAGAAACCAAATTCCTTTTGACCAGAGATGCGACCTGATGAACCAGGAAAAATATATTTTCTGGGGAAATAAATTATAGTCATTGAACCTTAAGTTTGTTTCTTTCTTAATTATTGAATTAATATATATATATATATATATATATATATATATATGAAAGTGAAATTCAAAAGAATCAGTACTGCCTTGTGACTATTAGTTTAATGTCTCAATATACTCTGCAAACAATGAGGTGTGAAAAAGCTACCATGCAGTGTTGAACCCTATATCCATACACACTCACTCTCTCTCTATATATATATATAATCAGTCTCTCTCTGATACTGAGTACTCTGAGAAATTATATATATATATATATATATATATATATATATATATAAGAGAGAGACAGCAACATATTTAAATCCATAAAATATCTGAAAATAGATATTTCACAAAACAAATATTTTTCAATTTTCAAAATATTATCCTTTGACAAGTCTCTTATACCAATGCTTATCCATAAATCCTATGAATTGAATAGTGAAAATGTAAAATCAAAATTTATCTAATAAGTGATAGGCTATTTACTTATTAATTCACCTTCATGTATAGCTCTGTATTTAAAGAAAATAAATGAATGGAATCGTCCATTTATGGAGTTAAGCAGAGTTGAGGAAAGTTAGCATTAGGTCAATTGCTAAGTGTACCTTTGTGTAGTAAACCTTCTATTTTCATTATTTACTTACAAGCTTGTCTTCCTTATTTTTTCCCCTGTTATCTTGAAAACACAAGATACAATGGTAATGTATATTGCTGATTTAATTTTTTCTGAGTTCCTCAAATAATTGCCATTTCTGACTTTTTCAAATAATTACCTTCCCTGAGTATCTTCAGTAATTGCCTACTCTGATTTTCTCTAATAATTGCCTTTTCTGAACTTCTCTAATAATTGCCTGCTCTGATTTTTTCTAATAATTGACTCTTCTTAGTTTCTCTAATAATTGCCTTTGGCAATAAAAGAGAAAACAAATCTTACCTCAAAAAAGAATTTGTGTTGTTTGTCGAAAAAGAAATTCAAAATTGTTTCTGCTTTAGTAAGGATGGGACATGTGGCAATTTTTACACTTGTCTACCAGTTTTGACTAATAACAGATTTTCTTATCCCAATAAAAGAACCCTACTTTAAACAACAGAGCAATTCTCTGTTTTTCTGTGGTTGAAAAAGGCAGTTTTTATGTCCTGAGTCATGAATAATGATTTTTGACCCCTGATAGTTATGACTTTTAACCTGCAATTATCTTTGGAATTATGACCCTAGATTTCCAACTTGGGATTTGAATATCACCCCCTTGGTATTTTCCCCACAAGTGATTTTATCAAAATCTCCACAACATTACAAATAAACCATTTAATATAAGGTTGATTCCTAAATTCAATAGTGGTAGAGATTTTAAATTGTAATTAAACTGAAAATGAAATATATTAACAATCATTTTTCCCTTATTACTGTTTATATAAATTAAATTCTCTTATAGGGCAGAGAATGTTGGTGTGGTGATACAAGAGAAAACTCAGTCTTACTTCAAAAAAGAATTTGTGTTTTTTCTGCTGTTTTTTAAAAAAGAAAATCAAAATTGTGTCTACTTTAATAAGACCTTGAAAATAAAACAATTTTGGGGTTAATCTACCAATCTTGACTAATCACAGCCTTTTTTTTATTTAAAAGAATGCTATTTTGGACAACAGAATGATTCTCTGTTCTTTGTGGTTAATTAATTCATTCAAATGTTTTTTATGGATTATCAACCCTTTGTGGTTTATTGAAAGCCAAAACATATTGGATTGTAAAAATTTTTTGGAGTAAATATTACATTAAAATATTTTTGAAAATAGCAATGATTTTTCCATGTAAAAGTCCTGCTATCTAATCCACAGCTAGAGGAGGAGAGGGATTCATACCTGTTGGTTATTCCCCCTTAATATTTTGAAACCACTACTAGGGGATGTTATCCAGACTATAAACACCCACAAAAAGTTGGGAACAGCATATCAGTTTGGTGACTCCAATGTGATGATTATTTTTCTCCTGATAACAAGAAACACACAAGACTATATATGTGCAGACTCAAATATACATTTACACACCTTTTTCAAACCCAGAGCCAGTAAAGTAAAACATCAACAAACTTTTCTTTCTACCCTACCACATGCGGTGGACAACATAGTCTCATAGGAAAAAAAAAATTTACACAGCTACAAAATCTGTGATTAGACCCTATGAAAGATCAAAATCACAAATTTCAAACCCAACCTGGGTATGACAATAAACTACATCTGCATCCTGGGTAAGACAATAAACTACATCCAACAGCAAGGCCTCTTATCAGGAGGTTTTGAGGAGCATGGAACCACCTCTTAATTGCTCATGTTCCCAGGTCCACCCTAACCTGGGGTGGTAGCACCTGTTAGGGTCCCAACTATGGGTAAATAGTTAACCACCAAACTGGCGTCAAAATACTATGAAAGTGTAAAAATAGGTTTTAATACCAGAAACACTTTGTAAAAAAAAAAATTAGCATCAGCAATAAACTTTTGAAAAAAGAAAATATTAGCAGCAATAAAAATCTTGTCAGCATTAAATAATCCACTGAGTTTAATATGCCACAAAATAAACCAAACAATACATTTTTGAAAAAAAAATTATTACCAGCTATACATTTCTGAAAAAATTACCAGCTATACATTTTTGAAAAAAAAAGAAAGGAAATTTTTCCGGCATTGTGGTTGATATACCATAATACAAATCAAACCAAATCAAATTTCAAACACTATAACATATCTACACAAGACCTGATATTCTCCAACTCAGCAAATAGATTTTTTTTGTAACCCATGGGGCCTGGGGAAAAGAAAGAAAATTGCTAATTGCCTTTCAATTACTGCTACTTTGGTCTGTCAGTAGGCCAACAACATGCTCCTCCATCCCTACTATGTTTTTGCTTGACCTTGCACTATATAGTTGACATCTTGAGTCAATATACACCCTTCTCAGTCATTTGAAAATATAAACTCTAGCAAACAACAAACACAGCACCATTACACTCGACTTGATGTCATCTTTGAAATTTCTTTTTTGACAAAATGAAAATACAACTCTATTTCAACTTTAATCAACACTGTTTCTTCTGAGCTCATCAGATAAAGTGTGACATACCTCAAAAGGTGACTCATCGTCATTCTTTTCACTCTGCGGCAATGTCACTTGAACAACACTAAGAATTTGAAAATATGATATTAAAATTGATAATAATAGTAAATTTCTTAAATTTCTCAAACATGTATTAGACACTCAGTAGAAATTCTACAGCAGCTCAACTTTGCCACAATGCTGCTTTTATTAAATTCTGTGCACCAACATTATCCACACAAAACAAACAGATAAGGCCTTTTCTCAAACAAAATCCTTCCAATGACAAGAAACCAGTACAATGGGATAACAAAACCAATTTGAAGTGGAGCATTGGAAAAAGACAAATTTTATAGCAAATACTGAACAATTTACGCTACTGACACCTTTTCCAGGGCATGCTACATCCAACTAGAAAATAGTACAGTACTCTGATAACAACACAAGCACATTTTTTGTCGACATGTTTAAACACGCATCTCAACTTTTCAGCTTACAAGGATAAAAACAAAAACCTACATGAACTTCAAATATGAACAAAAAAAATTCTACCCAACTAGAGGAGAACATTGTCAGGTTACCTCCTCCTAATGTTTTGAAACCACTACTAGGGGGTGCTCTCTAGACTATATGTACTCAGTGATAATTTTTGTAGCCTTTTCTTATGTTATCCACTTATTTGTCAACATGATAATCTGTGGCACCATGCATAATTAGAAAACTGAAAAGAAATATTCATAAATATATGATTTGTTTTTTTCGGTTTGTCAACTATTTGATAATTATTCAGAGCTGAAAAATATTTGGGTTGAGAATAATTCTTTAATTGCGTTCAGGCGATCTGGGAGAAAGAAAGAAAAGAAGAGGAAGAGGAAAGAAAGGAGAAAAATAAATAATATGAAACCAGGTCGTGGCGAAAACACACACGCTCGACTGGCACATATCAGATGTCAAAAATATCAGGTCAAGACCTGACCTACTTCCATGTCCGCGGAGGATGGAAGTTTGTTATCAATTTGGTTGAAGAAATAAAGTTTAGAGACAATGGAAAAATATGATAGGTAACAGGTGGGAAGTTTATCTAAGGATATACAGACAATCCATTAATACGAGAACCCAGACAATTCCAGAATTGAAAATACAGCCACAAAGATGATGATTAGAAAATGCTTTTTTTGAGATAATTAAGATTTTTGTTGTCAAGCTCCGAGCGAAGGGAAAAAGTGAAATATTTTTATTAGTTCACGTTAACGCCACCCAGTCTGGGAAATACCTTTCTTAGATCGTATCCAATTAGCGATAAAATGTTTGACAAATACCGCATGTAAAAGAAACCGGGATCATCATTTCGGTCACATACAAAAAGGACAAATTAAATTTTTGTTTTTTTAAGCTAGGTGTTTCTCCCCCAGAACAAAGCCACGGATTGTCCACGCCCGATTAAAGACGTCACGAAGGAAGGAGGAAAGATACCCGACCAGAGTCTCATTGGCCAAGGCGGTCACATGATACATGAGGGAGGAGGAGACACCTGACCAGGACCCCATTGGCCGAGAGGGTCACATGATGTGCGAGGAGGAGGAAAGATGCCCGACCAGGACCCCATTGGTCGAGAGCAGTCACCTGACATATGAAGGACCTGGGGAAGCGGGTATACGCTCCCCCAGAGGCACAGTAAGGAAGTAGGAGTGAAAGTAAGTTACCGAAAATGGAAAATCCCTAATCAGAAATAATATGTATTTAGAATTATCAAGAAAACCCTGGCACCGACAGACCCACCCCAGTTTTTGACTGCGTCAATAAAAGCAGGACCCCAACTGACAGAAATCAGTTGCAGCTGCGCCGCGGACGGCGAGGGGGTTGCAGCGCGGGTGGCGGGCCCAGTTCATTCGTTTCTTGGGGCAAGAGAAGCCGAAGAAGCAGTCCGTTTGGCCTAAGGAGAAGTTGAATCAAACCAAGCCGAAGTGAAGAAATTCGTCCCAACCCAAGCCAAGTGAATAATCTTGTCCAATCGAAGCCGAAGAGAAGAAGTTAATTCACGCACTGACGGCGGAGATGAGTGAACAATAATTCAGACTCTGAAGAGAAGAGTTTTTAGTTGCAGCCAAGGACGGCGAGAGAAATCAGCCGTGAACGACAGGTAGAGATCAGCGCCCAGTGTTGAAACCAAACCACACCCCAAATGCAAATTTCTAGAGAGCAAGCAACTCGAAGCCTTAAAGTTGTATGGTAGATGCTTGGTGCCACGGTCCACAGAACGGGTCGGGAGGTAGGAATAATCTTGTGTAATGAACAATTAGATATAAAAAGTTGTTACCTTTTTCTTCAATATTTTTGACCTTGTGAATTTTTATTTTTCTTGTGTGTTATCACCCCCGTTGGACTCAGCTTGCATCACAATCTCTTGTGGAGAACACCCTTTCCTTTGGGAAATGCATGAATTAACCACACATACACAACACATATATTTATGCATATTCACCCACTTCACATACTTTGAACCTAGACAATTTTCACATTCTTTTGTTGCATACATCATTGTCTTTGTCACATGTATATCTTTCTTGTTAATACATTATAATTTGTTTGTACATATATATTGGTTCTTGTCATTTCTTTGCATTTCTTTATAAGGACTCACATCCTGAGTCCACCATTTTTGTTGTGGGAATTTCAGGAGAGAGCGTGTCAGTCCCAATTTCAAACACGGATGTATCTAAGTATCTAACACCTACAACAAGTTGGGAACATCATATCCACCCGCAACATACCTTTCACAAGGTTTTTTGGACATAAGTGAGGTGAGATGGAATAGTCCATATATACCTTTTCACCCCTCCAGAATAATACACTCTACCACAAAATTACCTATTAACTAATCAACACCCTAGTTCCAGTGAACTAGACTTTTCATAGGCTCAAAACCTCTAAATAGCTGTAGCAAATACATGTGAAAATGTCTTTTCATGCCTAACCATTTTGAGCTAATGCCTGTATCCAGAACTAAATAAAAGGAAGTGTCCAAATCAATTCAAGGCAATCAGAATTTCATCCTGGAGAAATGCCAAACTAATCCATACCAGTCAAAATCATAACCAGCTACATTTTTGCCGCACAAACTTTCTCTGACTCAACACATGCAGCATTTCGCTCTACCAGTAACAATTTCTTACAATACTAAAAAGTGATAATAACTCACTATTAACAAGTATTCGTAAACATTCAATCAAACATCAAAACAACTAAAGGTACACAATTCATACCAGTTTTGGACAATAATTCAAACAAACACACGCATATGCACTATTAACTGAACTGCCACAAAAAGCATTTTTTGTATGTGAATATCCACTTAGTTTAATTTCACACACAAATCTTAATAACAGTTTCACACACATTCAAACTTGACATAAATATTCTACATAATTCAATTCAACCATTCACACCTGTTCAACAACCTTTGATTCATTTATGTATATTTTATTCTATATAAATCCATGTTATTGTTGTTATTGTTATACCTTTAACTACGTTGTTTTCACTTTGATTTATCTTGAATGATCTGTCTTCGATATTCATGTCTCTAAATTTGTTGTGGACGAATGTTTAAGAACACCAACATCATTGACATGATCGATAAAATAACCTTCTGATACCTAATAAACATTCGCCAGTCTGCAACAAGTGTAACAAACCCAACAAGGATTTGAACTTAGTCCTATGAATTTTTAATCCATGCTGCTATCCCTTACACTATGTGCACATCTTCTGCTCTTTATGGGTGAGAAAGGTACATTGTGAGTCATAAAGACCCCTTTTGATTTATACACTGGTAGTTTTTAATTTGGTCTTGTGAGACAGGTATTATAAACTATGATTGGAATTATGACCTTCATTATCTGATTTTTAATATGAACCACTCCACCATTGCTATTATTTTCACAATTTTCTTCTGAGTTTCTGTAATGATTGCATTATATGTGAAATATCTAAAATGCAAAAGAGTCATTTACATTAACTTTCAAGAGCAGATTAATAAATATAACGAGTTATTTTCTTTATAGTTTCAAATTTGTACCTAAAGTTTTAAAATATTTTACTTATCAGAAATAGAACAATTCCATATGAACCTTCATTTCAAGTAGTCAATAGGGGAAATGAATATTTTGATAATCAGCTCTCACTGTTAAAATATTTTCCCCAAGAATTGGAAATAATTGATGAAAACTAATAGGGTTTCCATCTTTGTTTTCTTAACATCTTGTCAGATATCTCTTATACCATGTTTAATTAAGTTCTATTTATAATATGAAAGTATGAAAAAAACTGAATGTATTTTACTACCAGCAATGTCATATGACCTTGCTAATTTGAATAAATGTTCAAATCATAGTAAGAACAAACAGCTGGGCAAAAAAGACTATCCTTGAAAGGCTAATTATGATGTCGATAATTTTCTAATATAACACAAGTGTTACTTTGCATTTACCAAGATAACTCACTTGCTATTTTTAAAACACATAAAAATACATTTATATTTGAAAGTTAAATATGAATCAGTAAATTGAAAAATGGGAAAATAATATGCACAATGAAAGGAATTCTTTTTTTTTTTTTTTGCTTTTTGCAAAGATTTTCAAATTTTTAATCAATATTTAAAAATATTTAAAGATGTTTTTAGAATAATTTTACAGGGAGAAAAAAATTAAAACAAACAAAAAATAATTTTGTAATTAAAGAAAGAAATCCAGAAAATAAATTAATCTAAAATGCATAGAAGTTATTAATTTAAAATTTACAGACATAAATATATACTTCAAGTACAGATTATATATATATATATATATATATATATATATATATATATATATATATATATATAGGTGTGTGTGTGTGTATGAAGATAATGGAAAAGCTATAAACAATGCATTTTGCTGAGAACATCTGTTGATTCTGGCTTTTTCAGGTCAGAATGAAAGACAAAACTGTATGTAAGGAAAATGCATTAGGATTTTTAAGAATAAGAGAGGCAATAAATTAAATTACTTTATCAGATCCACTGACGAGAAACCAGAAAGATGTTTGTTGGATTTTTAAATATGCCTACTGTGATTTTTTGTCTATATTTCTGAGATGAGGTATTATGTACATTATTTACACTATTGTCCTCATTTTTGTCGCCATATTTATCACAACGTTTCACCCGTTGTACACTCTGGCCTTCTTCAGGTGGTTGGAATGTCGAACTGAACCCTTTATTTCGCTCACTGGGGTAGACTGTTCTAGTTCCACGCGCCATGTTTGATGAATGTCAGCTATCAGTTATCTCCTGTTAATTTTCCCTTTGAAAGTTCTCCATTGCCTTAACCGGGTATTGAACTCACACTCTTTGGGTCTTGTCACTGGATCTAACCAATGCCTTTATCCACTGTGCCATGTGTCCTTGAGTCTGAATATTGTAGATAATGTGTTTTTTTGTTTTTATTATTTTCTTGCACTTCTTGACATTGAAACTCCCTTTCTCTTACTTGCTTTCCTGATAACAATAATTTTCAAAAATTTAAATGTAATGTCAATCGATGCCTTGATCCCTGTCCTTCTTTTTATCCTTTCCTAAATCCCCCTAAACCCAGTCTTTTCCCTTACTTTCCCTTTCTGTAGCCTCTTGCGTACTAGTAGTGCTCCTTCCTTGCTTGTGGTGAAATGCTTGAAATATATATGTGTGCATGTGTATAAAGTTGTAGCCTCAGTATGTTTGTTATCGAACTCCTCCTAGGGTTTTGGAGATAAAAATAACCATATATATTCTGAAACTGCATTACCCAGGGCACTTGGATAATATATTTCATTCTGATCAAAGGGGGTCATTGCTAGACACAAACCCCACCACTGAAAATTTTTTCACTTTGATATAAATTAATTTTGAACAAGGGAATGACTCCTATCCAAAATATAGAAGGAGAAAGCCGGAAGATGGAGGTCACATTAGCAAAATCAACATGAGACAATATGGATGTCAAGTTGAGCAAGAAATCACCAATCAATAGATAGTGCCTTACAATACATATTTATTGCAACAAGTCAACTGTCATATCAATGTTGAAATCTGCTCATCAATTCATTCTATCAAATAATGCATCAAATACATATCAAAGTGGTTAGTTTCAGTTGTTTTTGCACACGCCCCCACAGAAAAAATTTTTCCCTTTCCCTTGAAATTAAATTTGAAAAAGGGAATAACTTCTATCCAAAATATAGAAGGAGAAAGCCAGAAGATGGAGGTCACATCAGCAAGATCATTGAGCAAAATAAAATGCATCATGATATTATGTATGGTCCTGGTTTAAGTATATATTTTATATATATATATATATATATATATATATATATATATATATATATATATATATATATATATATTATATAAATTTATAGATGTTGGGCCTTTGAGGAGGCCCACCATCTAATAAATCATTTCTCTGCTGCATATAAAGCCTTTGGTCTTACACTTAGCATAAAAAAACTGAAGTAGTGCATCAACCTTGTCCTAATCTGAAGCAATTTTGTGGTGAGAAACAAAAACCACCGGTCTACAAATTTCCGGTGAGACCATTGAAAGTAGAAGACAAAGCCCTGAATTCTGTAAAGTCTTTCACCTATCTTGGTAGCAAAGTCAATTACAGTGGAACGTTAGATGATGAAATCATGCATCAGATTGCTAAGGCTACCAGTGCTTTTGGCAAACTTTGCCATCACTTGTGAAATGAGTGGGGTATTCGATTGGGTACAAACATTTGGGTTTACAGAGTTGTTGCCCTTGCCATCATTTTGTACGGCTCCATACACATACCATATATGCCAGCTGTGTGCCATCTGTGGAGTTAGCCTTCAAGATAGGATATCTAACGTAGACCTGTTTAATAGGTGTAATATCAGGGGAAACAAGACTTTTCTCATACAGTCTCAGTTACAGTGGACTGGTCATGTCTTGAGAATGTCTGACGACAGGATACCCAAGATACTAATGTATAGCCAGTTAGATCAGGGCTACAGGAATGTAGGATGCCAATGGCTAAAATAGAAAGATAAGCTGGAAAGCAACTTTTCAACTGTCAATATACCTCATAACACTCTCGAGTGCTTAGCCTTGGAGCGGGTAGCATGCAGATCAATGTGTTTTAGTGGACTCAGCAGTTTTCACTCTGCTAGTCTGAATCATCTTCAAGAAGAAAGAGCAATATCTAAAAGGTCAGCCAATCTAACAGAGATCTCATCCCACAATCCTCATTCTTGCTCAATATGTGGCCTCCTTTGTAAATCCCTAGCAGGTCTTAAGTGCTACTTAAGATTATCGCACAAAATTCATAACTGAATCAATTGGTTAAGTTGTCAGATCCTCATACATCAAAACTGACAGGAGAGTCCATTATTATATATATAAATAATTTGGAGTAGATTTAGTACTACTAAAACACAAATATATGCATTCAATATGAAGTACATACATATAAAAAAAACATGAAAATCAAAAATAAAAGACAGATATAGATATATATATATATATATATATATATATATATATATATATATATATATATAAAAAAAAAAAACATGAAAGTGAATATTGAAGCCTGTTGCCTCTGAGTGTTGACTTTAATGTTCACTTTTATATTTATATACACTCTGTCTCTGATATTGAGCACTTTATCCCATAAATTTCTTCATATATATATATATATATATATATATATATATATATGTATGTATGTATATGTATATAAAGAATCTGAATTAGATTTTAAACAGTAATATAGAAAAAAAACAGATATATGCATTCAAGATACAAAAAGTAAAAGACATAAAAACAGGAAATAAAAAAATAAAAGATATACACAAACCTGACTAGAAATAAATAACAAAAGATTTGTCTTACAAAACTTAGTGAGATAAATAATTAATATACTGTTTATCTCATAACTTTATTGAAAAATCTTTGGCAGTTCATGAAAAACTGAACCCATTAAAAATCAATAGGATTATATTAACCTGACTGCATTATATATATATATATATATATATATATATATATATATATATGTATGTATGTATGTATGTGTGTGTTGACTGGTGTTATGCAAGCAGAAAATAAGATTTTTAAGTACAAATTGTTGAAATACTTTGGAAAAAAGTGCTACATAGGTTTACCACTAAATACTTGTTAGAAAAATTCTATGACAGATTAAAAAGAAAGGAAGTTAACATTTTCAATCACTATTCCTTAGTTACAAGAAGTAAAGCTAGCATAACATCTATTCAAAAAGTGGAATTAGCAAGCAGAGTTCAAATTCTTGCTTAATTTGGTGTATTCAATGAATGCATAGGAATTAAATCATATATATATTTTTCAACCAATAAAATCCCCACAGAAGGTTTGTTTGATAAACAATCATTACAAGTGCAAATACTACCAAAATACATGTGGGTATATTTGAGATGTGTTATTTTTGGACAATTTAGAAAATAGCAATAACTCCTTTCATTATTCTCATAAATTCGAGAAAAAGATTTTGGTATGCCAGTGTAAAATTATTTTCTAATGAAAACCTTGTATTAACATACATCTATGTGAAATTAGATTTCCCTTATGAATATATAGAAATAGAATCCTTCTGCTTCTCAAGGCTCACAACCAATCAAGAGGTCAGTTTGGGCTACACAAGTATACATACACATGCATCCATACACATGCATACACACACAAGTTTTGTCTATTTATTTTAAGTAAGCTATTTATTTTAAGCAAGTTATACAAGCTGAAAGCTTAGATCGGATTTAAGCATGTATCAATATGGTGATTTCCTTTCATCTTTCAATGATAATGTTATTAAGCTTATCAGACAATATGAAAAGAAACTTACTTAAAATAAACAGACACAACTTGTCTATATTATTTAATGAAACATGCAGCAATGAAAAATTGTTGCCTAAATATATATATATATATGTATATCTGTAGAGTTAATCTTCAAGATAGGATATCTAATGTAGACCTGTTTAACAGGTGTAATATTGGAGGAATCGAAACTTTTCTTATACATTATCAGTTACAGTGGACTGGTCATGTCTTGAGAATGTCTGATGACAGGATACCCAAGATCCTAAGGTACAGCCAGTTAGATCAGGGCTACAGGAATGTAGGATGCCCTTGGCTCAGATACAAAGATAAGCTGAAAATCAACTTGTCAGCTATCAGTATACCTCATAACACTCTCAAGTGCTTAGCCTTAGAGCGAGTAGAATGGAGATCAACATATTTTAGTGGACTCAGCAGTTTTCAATCTGCTTGTCTGAATCACTTTTAAGAAGTGAGAGCAAGGTCTAAAGGATCAGCCAATCTAAAAGTGATTTCATCCCACAATCCTCTTCCATATGCAGCCTTCTTTGTAAATCACTAGGGTCTTAAATGCCACTTAAAATTATCGCACAAAATTTCATAACTGAATCAATTAAGTTGTCAGATCCTCATATGTCAAAACAAATGGGAGAGAGTTCATTATATATATATATATATATATATATATATATATATATATATATACCTCCTTTATCTCTTCCTTCCATGACAGTCATGTTAAAGCTATTTCCTGCCATGTAAATATAAAATACAGGAAGACAGAATGCATGATTATCAGCAAAAGGATAAGGTCAAAACGCAAATTACTAATTGGGGATAGTAAAATCAAACAAGTACAAAAATTTAAATATCTGGAAAGTGTTCTCACAGAGGAATGAAAGTTTAACACTGAGATCTGAAGACGTATTGGGATGGCCAAAGATGCACTCCAAAAGATAAGCAGAGTATTAAGAGACTGAAAAATTTTGTTACAAACAAAGAAAAGAGTAATGAACTGTTACATGATATCTGTCTTCTTATATGGCAGCAAATGCTGGATCATCTCAAATATGAAGAAGGGACTTAAAAAGAAAATCATAGAAACAGACTGGTCAATGTTGTGAGTGCAAAAGAAGTTATCAAATATTAATTGTAAGGGTTCACAGGTGTAATATTGGAGGAATCGAAACTTTTCTTATACATTATCAGTTACAGTGGACTGGTCATGTCTTGAGCACATCTTAATTTTTAATTAATATTTTTGTTCCAGCTTCTTAAAATTATTTGAAAGTGGTTGTAATTCAAACATTTTTTTTAATATTATCTTAGGGGTTCACTTACTTTTGCACAACACTGTGTGCATATGTATATAAGTAAAGATCTGAAACTGATTGAAACCCCCAGTGCAGAATCAAACCCAGGCTTTAATACTGACTGATAAGGATATTTATCACAGTACTACTGGGAACTGACCTGCATAAATTGTCGAAAATAGACGACTTTTGATCATGTTCACTTGAAAGTGTGAAAAGCAAAAGATTTTAAGTAAATCCCTGATGGTAATATTGACTTTCTCATGTATGTGCATTAAGATACCAATACAGGCAGATACTGATACATATTAAGACCCTTATACAGGCAGACATAGATATATAATAAAACCCTTACACACTCAGACATTGACATATGATAAAACCCTTACACACTCAGACATTGATATATGATAAAACCCTTACACACTCAGACATTGATATATGATAAAACCCTTACACACTCAGACATTGATATATGATAAAACCCTTACACACTCAGATACTGATATATGATAAAACCCTTACACACTCAGACATTGATATATGATAAAACCCTTACACACTCAGACACTGATATATGATAAAACCCTTACACACTCAGACATTGATATATGATAAAACCCTTACACACTCAGATACTGATATATGATAAAACCCTTACACACTCAGACATTGATATATAATAAAACCCTTACACACTCAGACATTAATATATGATAAAACCCTTACACACTCAGACATTGATATATGATAAAACCCTTACACACTCAGACATTGATATATAATAAAACCCTTGCACACTCAGACATAAATATTAAGATATTTATATGACAGACTAAGAGAGATTCTGAATTAGAATCTCTTTAATCGTTAATAAATGTTGACTTAAGTTGTTAATTACATTGTGATGGGAACTTAATAGAAAGATTAATTCTCCTACATGTATTTCCCCTGTTATGGGCATTATTATATCCATGATATAATAACACTATAGTTCACTGATGGAACAGGATGGCTGAAAAGAAAAGGAATGGAAAACATGCTTTGTTCTCAGAGAGACCTTTATACCACTAAGACATACACAAATCTATTTTCATAATTAATTGATCGGGCCTAGAAGAATCCTCAACAGAATGCAGAAAGCACAGAACAGCTGTTTCATCCTATTTTTGGAACTCCTTAGCAGTGCGCATTCACTACTGAGAATTGAACCGGGATCATTATGATATGATGCAAGTGTCATACCCACTGGACCAACATGTCTTGGTGGCAGAGAGGTCACAAACCAGACAATATACCACCAGCTATTCAGAAATTCCATCGTGTGACTCATCTGAGTCTACATTATGCCAACGGACTGTGCCCCCATGGGTCATAACTTCTATCCCCAAGCCGCTCCATCCAGAACATTAGAAGCTGGTTCAAGCAATGATATCTATATAGAAATTAAGGAGGATCTGAATAATCATAATTAATTCATCCAGTCTAGAAGAATCATCAACAGAATGCAGAAAGCACTGGATGGTCGTTTCATCCTATTATTTGGGGTTGGAGGACTCATCAGCAGTGTGTAACTGTCTGGTTTCGATTCTTGGTAGTGGATGCACACTGCTGAGGAATCCCAAAAATAGGAAAAAATGGCCATCCAGTGATTTCTGCATTCTGTTGAGGATTCTTCTAAACTCGATTGATTATGATCATTCAAATCCCCCTTAATTTCTAGATACAAATCTATTTATACATATATACATATATCCCACTCACAAAGCAGAGTGTAAGGAGAAACAAAAAGGAAGTGTCTTGCATATAATATGGAGATACTTCTGTGTCTGGAGAAACCATGTTTAGGGCCAGATTCATCTACTATATTCCAGGCAAGGACATATTCTATGAATGGGAAACAGCGAATCTTGGATTTTCCCAAATTGAAGACTGTGAGCTGGAGTTTCTTTCTGTAACTGGAAAAGATATATTACCAAAAGGAAACAGCACCATGGAGGAGGCAGATTTAGCCTCTTCCCTGTCCATGGGTGGCCTGTGCTAAAGAAAGCAACCTTTCAGTTTGGCTGCTGTAAAACAAACTGAAATTGACTGTCACTCTTGTGGCTGTATGGAGTGATGTCACTAAGTGGTCTTTCATGTAACCCATCTAACTTATCTATACCAAAGGAGATAATTTCCTTGTGTATCCCTACAAGATTTTTATCAGAAAATATTTTTGCCAATTTTTCTAACTTGACATATTACTTTCAGTTCTTTTATGGACGTTTATTGTTACTGATGCTGGTTAAATGTGACATAAACCCATAATATTAAGCATTCAAAAAAAGAGTGTTATTTTTATTTCATTCAGTTTGAACTTTCAACCTCCTTTTATTTGGTTCTCAACTACTTTTTCTTCAGAAATGTCACATTTTAATCATATCTCAGAATGTTGTTAAAGAGCCTTGTCAGATTAAGATTTTTAAATTGATGTCCTGCATAGTGCCAAACTAATTCAGAAATGTCTAAACTGTTAGTGATATACAAGTATTTTCTCAGATCACTGATTAAAAACAGCTTCAAGCAAATGAAGCCTGTAGATCTTAGCAAGGACCATCCTTCTTTGAACCTTGTGGACTGGTGTGACAAAATCACAAAAACTGAGTATGGTAATAGCACTGACATCACTTAGGAACTTTCAACAGTAGCAACAACTAAAAAGGATAGTATATATCACTCAAATGACATAATCAAGATGTTGACATTCCACACTAATTAAAAAAAAGTTTAGGAAGGAAGCCCCAATCAATAAAGAGCAATAACAATTATTGAACTTAAACCTATTTTCCTTTCAAATTATTTTAATAACAAGATTTTATGAATTTTAACTGACAATAGCCTGGCTTTTTGGTCAATGAATGCCAAATATTTCCACGTGAGGAAATGGCTGATATTATCATTACCAAGATATTCAAAAGGGACATTGTAGAAATGTGATCTCATTTTTGCTACGAACCCCTTAAATTCCTTCTATACTGAACAGAAGTTAGATTTTTGAACAGTGCACCAAAAATATGGTCATGTCATATTTAGTCTTGTTGAATAAATACTAGTGATTATTTTAACATAATCTGTAAAATTTTGAGGAGAAAAAATCCCTTACACTTAGAAAGGTAATTTAAATTTCTGAGATATATAATGAGGAAAGACAAATTGGAGAATTTGACACTCATGGGACATATTGAATGCAAGATGGGCAGAGACAAACAGCAAGTAAGACATCAAATAAACTTGTGATTGCAGGACAAGGACAGGTAGAGATAGTAAAGGAACAAACATTACATGGAGAGCCATGATCATCCATGTCTTTTTAGGACATGGCACATAAAGAATTAAATGAAGAATTCTTTTCATATGAAGAAATGGTTTCTGTAAATGAAAGTCAGAACATCAATAAGTAGAAATTTCATTATAGGCATACCCCTTCATGAAAACCATTTTACTTTCTCTGTTTGATGTCATGTTAGAATTCTTATTTTTAAATTTCTTTTCTCACTGATTTTATCTTTTTGTGAAACTGAAGGATTGAAGTTCTGTGTTGAATAATTTTATGCCTGACAAGTTTTCTTTGATCCGTTTACTATTTGAACACATGGTTTGTAATTTGTACTCGTTTGTCTTTAGTCTGTGGATTTGATTACTATTTATTTTGTGGATTGTGCATTGTAATTGGTCTGATTCAAATTTAGATGGAATGTTCTTGAAGGTAAAGATTTCATTTTTTCTTCTTTAAAAATTCTAACTTCCTTTTCCCTGAATTCTTCTGCAAAGTATTTTAGGAATTCAAATACATATACAGGAAATAAATGATGAAATATTATGAATATTTTATGCAAAATTCATAGAATAACATTTTATTCAATGCAATTCAATTACAAAAAAAATTGGTTTTTATCAGAATAGGTCAATATTATAAATCTTTTGTATTTTCTTACTAGTTTTCAGGTTATTTCATTGTTTTTCATGTTACCAATATGAAAAATATGATCTAAAAATTATATATGAATAATGGTAAATAAATAAACAAGATGGAAAACTATTGAGACATATTTCATTCAGAATTAATGTTTTTAAACAATTAACAGATTTATTGATGAAGTAAATTTTATATATAAAAAAGAGAAATACTCAATAAAGTTTGTTTTTACATACATCTGTATGGTAAGGCTAAGAAAGAAAGAATAGAAAGAAGAAGAGGAATAACTGATGTAACAGAAACAATAATAGTATTATTGGTAGATCAGTTAAGGGGTAGAAGAAAGGGTAAAGAACAAGCAAATGGAATTAGCATAAAAGGTTTAATATATATTATAAAATACAAAAGGAAAAGAAAGTTTACAAATAAATCTTATATTAACTGAATAACTGTTTTTATGATAATGAAGTCCACATTAAATGTTCAAAGAAATGACTTACTTTTGTAGTCCATGTGTGGAATGTTGTTTTACTGTGAGTAACATTTAGTTGTGTGATTCCAATGAGTTATTAAACAAAATTGTTTTCTGCATCTAAATGTGGAGATTTTATATTCCACAGAAATAGAATGGAAAAATTTATAAGCAATAGTTGGTTGGTTGAATTTTATGACTTCACCTAAATATATTTTGAATGCAATTGTATGTCTTCAACTACAGATAAAATGTATCATTGGTCATTTTGCTATAAATATGTATTGTTTGTAATTTTACTATAAATATATATTTTTATACTTTCATAGTATTTTGATTTTTGTTTGTTCATAGCTGAGACACTGACAGGTGCTGTCATTCTTTGCCAGAGTGGACCTGAGAACAACAGCAATTGGTTCCAATTGGCAATAAGAAGTGGTTCCAGGCTCCTCAAAACTCCAATCTCCCAATCAGATGCCTTGCTGCCGAATGTTGCAAGCAATACAAAACTTTCTTTACTACAAGCTTACTAAAGGTTCTTGATAACACATATCTGTACATATGCAAGTTATTTGATGATATGTAAGACAGTAAAAGAAGTAATATATTATTAATTGCTATCTGTGTGCGACATGAAAGGGATTACTTCAGGCTGGCAGATTTCTCTGACTACAGTGGGAACAGCCATTTTTCACCTGGATGTCAAGAATTTAATGAAGAACAGGCTTTGTTTGATCTTGTTATATAGAAATAAAGTGTCACTGCTGACACTTGAGTGTGAACATAGATTGCCAGTGACAAACACTGGTGATCCCATTACTGAATTAAGTGGATCACATAATCATGAGGGAAACGCATAAGTAGGAAGTCACATGACATCTAGATTGATCTTCATTTCTAGTCTATCATCTATTACTATTCAAATTGTTATTTCTATTCTATCCTCTATTACTATTTGGATCTGTTTTTCTAGTCTATCTTGTATTACTATATGAACTGCTATTCTCTATTCTATTCAGATCCCTATACAGATTACTATTTGAGTGAGTATTATAGAGCAAGTACTATTAGTGTGAGTGTTATTTGATGTTGTCTGACACCAGTATTGTTCAACAGCATACTGTAGTTGTATCTGCAATTACAAAGTCTCTACTACCACGAGCATTACAAAAGTGACAATGAGTGTTCGTTGACATCACAAAAGATCTGCTTCAGGTGGATCAAAACACAATTCTTAAAGTTGGAATGCTCATGATTTTTTTTATAATTATTTAAATTGAATTATGAATTTGTTTTATGTTGTAAAACAGGCATTTGCTTGTTTTCCTCATTCCTAAACTATCAGAATGAACATAAACTCTTGACATAGTAACTATCAATAATAACTTTTATACCCCAAAAATATGACCCAGGACAGACATTATCTCTCAGGACTGTATTAACATGTCTTTTGTTATAATTTCACAAAACTTGTTTTTTCCAAAATATATTTTTGCCTAAAATATTGAAATATTTCTGATTTATCAATGATGCTTTATTGATATATCATTATTTATACTATTTACATGTAAAGTATTATCCTCATCTTTGTTGTTGTTATTACAACATTTTAACAATTGTGCCTTCCAGCCTTCATTAAATGCATTTTGATCTGGGTTAAACTACAGGGAATTTTGAACAGAACCCTTTATTTAATCAATGGGAATACTGTTCTTGTTCCACTGCCCATGTCTAGGGACATCTTGTTGAGTTCTTATTTTTAGTAATGCCTGTCCTGTTTCAACTGAGTCCAAGTACACACTGCACAGTCCAGGGATTGAACTCATAATTACTATATCACCAAATTCACAAATGCTTTAATCAACTTGACAATTGTCTGTGGAGTAATTGTGAGTTCAATCCTTGGAGCAGGCAGTGGAACAAGAACAAAGCAAAATGAAAAAAAACCTCCATCAATACTGGAAAAAGTGATAACATCTAATGAACTTGAGAAACATATTGTACTGGAAAATTGTTTTAAGGAAATGATTTTATACATTCCAACCAAAATTAGCACAGGATGCTTGACCAATGAGTGCCAATGTTTCCTTATAAGAAAAAACAAATATTACCATCTGTCCTTCTGCCATCCTTTCAAAGTTGGCTACTTGCTGTTTGTTTTCTTGTCTTGTGTGTCGTGTAAGTGTTAAATTTTCAAAGCCTTGTTTCCTCATCATTAGTCAAATTAATTTCAGCTACTTGTAAATATCATTTTCTTTGTAGTTTACATTTTCTTTAAAACTTTCTTATAGCTTCGATGTTCTGCATGTAAAAGAGGCTTGACAGAACAGAAGAAGCATTTCTGGAAGATTGCAATAATTTTCAAGGTTTTCCACTGTTACTTAACCAAACTTTATTTTTCTGAAAAAAAAAAATGAAATCTATTCTCCAGTATTTGTTGGATAATGCCAAAAATAAAATAAAACAGGCAAGTTTAAAAAGAAAGATATCTCTAGTGAACAAAAAAGATTTTAAAATTCAGTCAGGCACAACATAATGACATCACTTGAGGATTCTAGCATTATTTAGTGATAAAATACATAAAGATATTAACCTAAATTAAAGTTGAAATCATAGTAAAACACGTTAGAAGGTCTTAATTGTCTATTTAATAATGGCATAGTCATTAATATGTGTGTATGTCTAAAAATTGATACCTATTTAGGTTACCGATAAGTAGGTGTATATATGTATGGAAGGATCCATAATTTTTTACTGAAAGGAAATAAAGAGAAAAATGGAGTATTTTTTAAATTTTAAAGAAATTATCTGGCCATAAATATTTTTTTTTTTTGCTTTTAAAATGGTTTTGTTTTCAAATGAAACCAAGATATATTTAACAGTTTCTCTGAAAACAATGTAGATAACCTTTGGTTTTAATACTGCAGCTTTTCACCTTTCTCTAAAATTTGCATATCAGAGTGTTTGAAATCCCGACAGTGTCTATAGCTTCTGGTCACTGACTTAAAAATTAAACACAGTAGAATATACAAAAAAAAACAAAAAAAAAACAGGAAAATATCTTTTCATTCCTAATTATATGTGCGTGTGTGTGTGTGCATACACACAGATAGATAGGCAGATAGACAGATTCTTTTTGCATTAATTTCTTCTTTTACTTTTTTCAAAAATATATGTTCATTTTATAAATATGCAAATCACAGTTTTATTTTTTCCCTTTCCACTCCTGCAAAATCCCATAATATTAGGAAGTGCCCCTTAACCATCGTTGGTTTTCAAGTCAACACAGTACGTGTATTAAAATATGCAAATTATCTCCAAGTTTTCAGAAGTGGCCATTTATCTCAAAAACTTATATAGTCTGCATGCATATACTTACTTTCCAGTGCACTTCAATTTTATATATATATATATATATATATATATATATATATATATATAAAAACTTACATTAAAGCATTATGAATGTTATAATGTTTTTTCTTTTTCAGGCAGATATACAATCACATATGCTGACTTTATTTCCAAGGTTTATATACTTTCTGACATTTTCTTGTATATAAGGTCTGAACAAAAATATAGTCATTTATTATAAATGAATACTAGCCTACCTAGGGCAATAGTACCTCAGCCTTATTCTAGTTCATTCCAGTTAAATTTCAGTATTCCTTTAATTTTTGAAAGCATTTTACAAAATCTTTTTGGGAATCACCATGAGTTACCTTATCATATTCTCTTTAATCTTGTCAAAGACATTTTAATAGGAACTTTAGCTTTGGGTAAAGCCAGAAGTTATGGATTGACAAATTATGGGTGGGGGAGTGACTGACAGATGTGAGGATGCAATTGTAAGTAAACATCCACCATTCATTGACTAAGCAGCCAGAACTACTTTCAGTTGAAATTTATAAAATCTTTCTCTTAAAACAATTTTTAGGAAAATAGATTTACCAAATCCAGTAGCTGTTATCGCATTTACCAGCACTGATGGTGGTTTCCTTACTAACCTTTTACTTGAAGTAGTGTGGAATGCTTAACCATAAAGCTCTTCATAAGATGTGAAGAATCTATTCACTCATAACACAAGTTCACTTAGTGGAGTCTCACTTATGACTGAGTAACTCCATTAGAGAGCCTCTGTTCACACATGTACTGGAAGCTTGTGATTTGTTATCAAGTTATATCAATGATACACAACCAGTTCTTGAAATATTAAAAATATCTGGATACAGTTTGGACAGAACTTGCATATTCAATATACCCAAGTTTGAGAGTCATTTTCTTTCACACATATACATGCAAGAAAAAATAAAAAAATATATATATATATATATATATATATATATATATGTATGTATGTATGTATATATATATATATATAGTCATCCACAGACAACCTGTTTTGCTGTATCACAGGTCATCATTGTGGCTAAACATCTGATTGCTTCAAGCCAGGATTGAAACCTGGCCGATTTGACATCAGTCAGAGATTCTACCCCCATGCTATCATCGCACAGCAGAGCGAAAGGGAAATTTTAATGTTTTTGCTATGCAAAAGACATCAGTAGCTAGGAGAGCTTGATTAGAGTAGAACAACAATGGTATGCTATATTTATGGGTAAACATGCTCAATATCTGGGATAGAATGAGTATAAATTTAAGAGTCAGCACTGAGGTCAACAACCAGTGGCAATAATCTGTTTCATGCTTGAATACAATCTTCAGGCATGAAGTTTGCAGTTAAGCATGAAACAGACTCAGCATTGACCTCTATTGTCCACTCTTATATTTATACACAGATATAAAACAATTATCACAAAAATATTTATAGAAAAAGCTAAGGGAGTCTACATTATGGTGTTGGGAAAGTGACTGAAGCTTAGATGTCATATTTTGTCAAAGTATTTCTCTATATATAAAACGAAAGCACCAGATCAGTTGTGGCAGCAATATTCAAATCATGGATGAATGGTAGACGTATAAATTTGCAAGATAGATTCAGGCATGAAAAATTCTCTAGCATAACACAGTAAACTAACTTTTCTAGCAGCAAATTTTTAAACTGATTTAATATAATTATTTCAATTCATATCAATGGGAAACATTAGTCCAAGAAGTTGTATTGAGTTGCTCTCCTGGAGTTGCTGACAGAAAGTAAGAAAGGTTCTTTAAAATTATTGATAAACAGAATTTTCATTTTGGCACCATTAAAATTAACAAGCTATTTCTAATTAAAAATAAACTAAAGCTTATCTCTTTCTTGTCAACTACAGTCTTCAAAAATTGATGAGCAATTACAATCTTCATATTGTGCCTCCTGGAGTCCTGTACTCTCAATTATCCTGTCTACACAGTAACATTTTCTCAGTTTCCTTCATTCTCAGTAACCCATGCACCATAGTGGCTTTGTTGTCTTGATTTGGGTGAAATGATTAAAAAAAAAAAAAAAAAAAAAAAAAAAGAAGCTAAGTGAGTAGTATCTATTCATAAATAACACCCATACTTAAATCCTCAAGATCAGTGTTTCGCCCCCTTTGGGCACAAATCTTTAATCAATGCCCTCACCCCGGTCAAATTAAATTTCAAATATTATACTGAATTCATCTTTCATTACACAATAACACTTAAGTATTAGTACAAAAATAATTTTAATGTTGTTTTATTTTCTATTATAAATGCCAATGATTAAAATGCTAAAAAACAACTTTTATTTGATAGCTTATCTCAATGTTTCAATGCAATGGTCGATATTGATGCTTACTGACAAAAGCTCTTACTCTAGGTTCATTTGATAGCTTATCTCAATGTTTTCAATATTGGTGCTTACTGACAAAGGCTCTTATTCTAGGTTCCGTGCTGCTTAGAAGTAATTGTAGATATCCATGTTTTGTAATTTGCAGGCACTTTCTTTGTTTAGTAAAAAGTTGTGTAACTCTCTTGAAACCACATTCAGCCATATTGGAAGCTGGAAAAGCAATGAAGAAAAGTTTGATAGCTTCCCCCAGCTTTAGAAACCTTTCACAAATTTTTTTTTGTAGCCAATATTGACAAACGTTTAGTATATTCACTGCCCTCCAAATGAAATAAAAACTCCCAGTGCCCACTTTCAATGTAACAAAGCCCACAAGGAGGCACTAGTGTCCAAGTTGAAAAACACTGCTCTAGACTCTTTTGTAAAGTATAAAGCCAAATTTTCATGATTCTTGGTGCTGTTACTGTGGTTTGTATAGTGAGCAGGTTTTTATAAGGTGAAGTTGCTAGGTCCCTGCCTAACATGTTTAAATTCAAAATTATCTTTCTTCTAATCTGGCTACTAGCCAAGGCTAGAGTGTTCAGTCTGACAAACTGAGACTGAGGGAGAAAAGGATTCATGCCTTAGAAAGCTTATGACACAATTATGATTGCACACATGTGAGACTGATTTATGACACTTACAATTATGACTTCAGACTTGTGAGACTGATTTATGACACTTACAATTATGACTTCAGACTTCTGAGACTGATTTATGACACTTACAATTATGACTTCAGACTTTTGAGACTGATTTATGACACTTACAATTATGACTTCAGACTTCTGAGACTGATTTATGATACTTACAATTATGACTTCAGACTTATGTTTTTGTGGATCTGAAACTCACTATCTCAATTTTAAAAATAAACAGAAAATCAACAATAATGATTTGGGAAGATTAAATGCCCAAATTTGCTTATTCCTACACCTTAATTTTATCCAATGGCATTCATCAAGTATCAGGTTTCATTTCATTCAATTCCATGTTCAAACCACCATTAATCTCATTTGCAGGAGATGTCCCCTAAACCCTCCAGGTAATCCTGAACAATTGTTGCAGGATGACATGAGGTGTCATCTTGTTGAAACACAACAGTGCTAATTAGCTCATCTGCAACCAACTGAGGTACAAGGAATTGCTGTAATATGTCAAAATAAATTGGTCCTGTAGCTGTAACTTTGACAAAGACAAAAGATCCATAAATCTTAGATTTTGTCAAACCCACCCAGATAGTAACCTTGGATGATTTGCTTTCCCAATGTTAGGCATTTATCACCAACAACCAACAACTTTCTTTTTAATCATTTCACCCCAAGCAAACCACTAAAACATAAGGAGTTACTGCATGTGAAATAAATATAAGAGAAAAAAAAATTGTTAAAGAGATATAACAATAAAAGAAGATGAATTAAAAACACAGAATATAATGATAAACATTACATTTAAAATTTTGAAGATCAAACTTGACAGGAAAGAAGAAGCCAGAAGAGAGTTTCACAAGCAAGAAATGTGGTAAAAAAAACTGTTAGCATAGAACTATTTTAACAGTAAGATGATGAGACCTTGCTACCAATTTAGTAGTATACTTAAATTCATAAAGTCTGGGTACCAAAGAGGAAATCTTATAAGAACAATTACCATTATAATATTTATAGAAGATACACAGGCAAGCTATGTTATAGCAGCAGGAAAATGACTGAAGCTGAGATGCCAGGTTAGGACTAATAACATTGTAGATTCTTCTTTGGGTTTTATCAAGAATTTCTAAATACATAGCACAAGCACCAAACTAGATGTGGTAGCAATATTCAATGCATGTAGGAATGGTAGATTTATAAATGTGTAAGATAGATTCTGGCAAGAAAAATTGTGAGAAATATGCATTTATCACAGTCATAAGACAAACTTAAAAGAAACTTTCTTGTTCTTAAAACCAAAATCTATTATTTTATCCAGTTTTGTGGTTAACATCATAGCTAATATTTGAAAGAGTTTTCCTTTCATTCAGTGATTAAAAATAAATTTCGCCATAAATTGTTTCAAAACTTTAACCCTTCTCCAACTGAAAAAAAATGATGATCCGTATGGTCATATATTTTCATCCATGTTTAAACTAAATTAACTGATTCTTTTGTCCATGCTAATAACTATCATACAAAACTTTCTCTTTCTAGGCTTTAAAGTCAACAAATTTTAAGTGAAATTTGGTTTAACATTTGAAACAAGACTAATAAAAAGAAAATACAAAAAGAAGTTATGAAGTTGTTAATATTTTTCTCTATATTTCAAGGAGTAAAAAATTTCAGTCACATTTTTAAATAACCTCGTCTGATCAAAACTTTCATATGGAAGTCATGTATGGCACCAAACCTGTTCAGAAATATCTAAATTGTCAGCTGTAGACAACAAATTTCTAAGATCAATAGTTAAAAATGGTTTTGAGTAAGTGAAGCCTTACAGTCTTACCAAAGATCATCATTCCTTGAACATTGTGGATTGGCACTACAGAATCTCAAAAAAAGAACTGTACCAAATAACAGAAACCGCATCGCTTGAGGACTACCAACAGTAGCAACAACTAAAATGAATTGCACATGTAACTCAAAAAGAAAACAATAACAATCAAGATGTTGATGTTCAACACTAATTCAGATGAAAGGTTGAGAATTAAACTGGAAATAGAGGTAGCAGTTAATGAACTTGAAAAACACATTGATTTAATAAAAAGATTTTATAAGATTAAATTGAAAGTAGCTGAGATGTTCAGTAAATGAATGATGAATGTTTCCTTGTCAGGAAACAGCTTATATTACTGTTACTACTGCTACAGAATTTACCACAAGTAAAAAGAATTTTGCAGTCTTGATAAACAGTTTCTTTTATTAGTAAAACAGGGTCAAAGCTCTCCAGGTGATTCAAAACGAAGTGAATGTTTATTGAGCTTACTGTCATAATGCAAGAAATAATTACTAATTTGGGTTTCTTCTTTTTAGCAAGAAAATGTGAGCAGACTTAATTGCCGGTGTAGGGTAATTTTATCATGTAAAATATTGATTTGCATAATCTGAAAGCAGGGAGGAAGCTTACAAAAATAACATATTTCTACTTACAAGTACTCTCAGAGATAAATAATATCATTTAAATTTTAAGCATATTCATCTCTGAATTTACCTATTTTTCTGCATTTGTTGCCGCCCACATCTCAATTAATAATAACTTTTTGACAAGTAATTTCATTTCAACTCTCATCATTCTACCATCAGTAGTCAGTAAAACACATTATAAAAAATAAAGTCTAAAAGGTTAACAAGGCATCACCTCAGGAATTCTGTATTTGCATAACAGCTGCTTTACTGATGAGGCCACAAAAACTTTCTAGCTGAAATCATTTGAATCTAACCAAATTGCCTTTCTTCCCCTCTTTCAACCTCATATATCATCTTTTTTTTATTTACATATATTTAGTATTATACTATTATCTTCTTGATTTTTTGTTTCCAATGTACGTTCTTTTTCTTCTATGATGTACCATGACCCTTCAGTATATGGGCAATCATGGTTCTCAATAACTCACTGTCCTTTGTTGCTTTTAGCAATGTTTGTCTTTTCATTCACACAAGTTCATTAGGTATGTTACACACTTATCTTCTATATTTTCTGTCAGTATCAACTTCTCCAAGCTCGCTTTCCACATTATGTATCCTAGAAATTTCAATTGCCTCTTCCTAATTCTAAATATAAAGGTTCTTTTTCTTTCTGTTTTCCTTGAGACTTCCATGTTACTCATATGATCAGTCCATGTTATTCTCAATATACTTTTGTAGAATCACATTTCTGTTTCCTCAAGTCATACCTCACAGATGACTTGAGGCAATGGACATATGGTTCTACAGAATTTCAAACAAAGCAAAGAGTGCAGAACTGCTATTTAATATTAGTCCATGAATATGGCAGTGAATGCTCTTTGTTTTCAATGAAATTTTACAGTTTCTTAATACTCTATCTTTTGGAAGGTGTCTTTCACTATTCCAATGCATCTTTGAAATTCAGTGTCACATTTTCCATCCTCTGTTAAAACACTTTCCTTTGCTGACTGATAAACATGGTTTGGTTTGGTTTGTTTTGTTTTATGGCACATCAACCTCAATGGGTCATTTAATGACAACATTTTTTTTTCCTTGTAATACTTTTGTTTTGTCAAAAATCTATTTCTGTTAATATTTTTTTCCTCAAAAATATATAGCTGGTAATATTATTTTTTCAAAAAAGTATAGCTGGTAATACTATTTTTTCAAAAATGTATAACTGGTAATACTATTTTTTCAAAATATACAGCTGGTAATATTATTTTCCCAAAACATATAGCTAGTAATATTATTTTTCCAAAATGTATAGCTGATGATAATATTTCTTCAAAAACGTATGGCTGGTAATATTATTTTTTCAAAAATGTATAGCCGGCAAAATTATTCCTTCAAAAACATTATCAGAGGTCTTGCTGTTGGATGCAGTTTATCATCATACCCAGGACGTGGATTTAGTTTATCGTCATACCCAGGATGAGGATGTAGTTTATCGTCATACCCAGGACGTGGATATAGTCTAGGTGTTAATTATTTGCCTATAGCTGGGACCCTAACAGGTGCTACCACCCCAGGTCAGGGTGGACCTGGGAACTCTAGCAATTAACAGGTGGTTCCACGCTCCTCAAAACCTCCTGATCAGAGGCCTTGCTGTTGGATGTAGTTTATCATCTTACCCAGGACATGGATGCAGTTTATTGTCATACCCGGGATGGCCTGCTGGATGTAGTTTATCATCAAACCTAGGACTGATAAACATGATATGAAAATTATAGCAAAAAAATCAAGTGAAATTATGACAAAGATAACTAGTTGAAAAATGGTGTAATGAATATGCATACACCTGGGTTCCCCCTCACAGTAATATGATTGGCTGGTGTCAGTCATAAATACAGACTGATGTGGAGGTACATGAGGATGCCTATTGGCTATGCCTATTGCCTACCACTACAACGAGGACCAGTCATTACGGTTACCTGCTAGATTGTTCTACCCGGTTACAGTAGTCCAAAACCACTTTGCTACTTCAAACAAATATATCCCTTTCCGGGACATATCAAAAAATTAATAACAAAGTTATCTTGTGTTGAAATCATTGAATGGAAATAAGTCATCACTATCACTGCAGTTTTCTATTGAACTTCTTCTGAAGTTTTATTCAAAAGAATGCCATGATGATTGCTCGCTGTAATTTCATTGAAAATACATTTTTAATTCTACTTGCAGTAAGATGCCAGAATATGCACTGCACTCACTTTCAAGTCATATTAAGAAAGCAATGAGTTGGGTTGATCTGATGTTACACCTAAAGCATAGGAACTTACACCTGCATCAAATTTTGCAAACATGGGAAAGATTTGTAATACAGGGTATCCCTAAAATCTGGACACACAGGAAATCAACAATAATATTTTTTACCTTCACAGATTAAACATGCTTTTGTCGAAAAAAAAGAATTGATTTTTTTTCTGGGGTATGCTAAAGTGTAGAACAATCACGTTGTCAAGATAAACACTCAGTTGTGGAACAAGCTGAGAAAAGACCCCTCCACCTTGAGAAAGAGAGCTATTTATGGCGCCATGGAGCATCTCATTGTGCTCAAGTGGGATAGTCCATTGCTTGGGCTGTGATTGGCTGCTGGTACATGAGTGGAGGTATGTCTGTATAAATACCAGCTTGATTCATCAGTTAGTTTGCAGGGTTTGTATTGAGTTACAACCTGCTTTATTTTTGTCTGCCAGCTGGACGCTAGCTGGGACCCTTACACCGGTAAGTGTTTTTGTTATTGTTATTCTACATAAAGGAGAAGGTGTACTCAATGAAAATCACAGATGCAACACATTTGGTTGAATGCATAAAGAGTGAATGTGCTAAAATTGATGGCAATGTGTAGTTATTGAATCAAATTTACATGAATCATGAAAAGAGCAGCAACTTTTGCATCACAAATGATGGAAATCAAATTGAAGGTGTTATTTGTTAATATTCCAATTCAATAAAATATTGAAAATTTCATTTCTTGAAAATATGCATTTTTACCTATTTGTCCAGACTTTAAGGACACCCTGTACACACAGTTATATAAACAATGTCCCCTAAACAAGAAATGGATAATCTCTTAGACACTTTCTGAAATTAATTGATGAAATAAAATATAGCTTAAAGTAATAGAAGTTATTAAATTAGTCTGCAAATATTATCATTTAGTTGGCACCCCCCACCACTTCATGACACTATACATCTTATGGGCATATCATTTTGAAACACCAGTTCCCATATGATCACCATAGTAAAGCAATGTCAAGCCTAGTCAGTACCTAGATGGGTGACTGCTTTGGTATACCAGCTGCTGTAAGCTTAGATTTTTGAGTGGTGTAATGGATAATGGCTTAGAATTTGTAAGCTGTGTTAGTTATAATCACTTACATGCAAATAGCCTTGGGAAAGGTACAAATCTACCTTTTCTTCCCCATTTATGAGTTAATTAGTAAGACTTGTATCAGTACCTCATTATTTTCTCAAAAAAAATATTACTATATTAATTTTTTTTAAATAACCTGCAAAAGATTGATAAGCCATAAAAAACAATCAATCAATGTCATTAGACAACACTTCATGGAAACAAACTATAATGTTGCAATCCCTATTCATCCATCATACGTTACTCAAGTTAGAAAAATTTTTTGTTAAAGTTTTACCCTTGAAGTTTTGAAGATCCAAGGTTCTATATTAAAGCCTTATTCAATAAGGTGTCTTATCTTGAACTTTTAAGATATAATAAGTTTTGGTTTACAAACTATTAAAAAAAATTTTTTAAAAAGCCACTGAGCCAGACAAATTTCCAGTGGTTGTCCTTAAGAATATCAACCCAGAATTATCCCCAATCCTACCAAAATTAATTAACTGCTGATTGAGGGAGAAATCTTTCCCAAGCCTATAGAAGGTGACAATCTTCAAGAATATGGGGGACCAATCCTTCCTCTCCCATTATAGACCCATTAGTCTCCTCAGTATTGTCTGTAAACTTTTTGAAGCTTTAAACAACAAGAAGGTTGTTGAGCACCTAGATAGGAACAACTTCTTGTGCAATGAACAATATGGGTTTTGATCAGCCTGATCCACTGCTGATGTCCTTTCTACCACTATGCACAGAATTAGTGAGGCCCTTGACAACACATACACCGCAAGAACCATAGCATTAGATCTCGAAGGCCTTTGACAAGGTGTAGCAGAAAGGTTTGCTACTCAAGCTCTCCAGGTACAGAATCACTGGAAGGGTTTTCTCTGTTATAAAATCCTTCCTGATAAGTAGATCCCTGAAGGTAGTTATTAATAGCCAGACCTCTAATGCCCTGGTGGTCAATGCAGGTGTCTACCTAAGAATATACTTCGATCATTTGTAAATATCTATGCCAATGATACAGCAATATATGGATGGACATCTAAAACTCTTGACAATAAGACATTGGCAGCTGACCTCTCTTCCAAAATAACACTAATTTCTCAGTTGGCTGGTTACATTCAATGCCTCTAAAATCAAACTGGTTATATTCCATCACTGCCAATCAGACCCAAAACTGCCACCAGTCATGATGAGCCAATGTCCCTTTGAGGAGGTCCTGTGCCATGAGAGGATATTGGGTCTCAATCTCACACCCAACCTCAAGTCAGACTCCTATATACAATCCATCACTAAAGATGCAGGTAAAATGATTAGCTTCCTGTACTGCTCTAGTAAGTACTTGACTCCTCATGCTATTTTTTAGCTTTATAAAGCCAGATCAGGCCAAAAATGGAGTACTGTTGCCATATATAGATGAGAGTTGCTCAGACCTCACTTTCCAGTCTTGATACAGTTCAAAGGTATCTCACAGATGGGATGTGGGGAGTCTTTCACTTCACTATTGCTACTACCATGGAAAGTGCTTGGACAAACTACATTTCTTGGTTCTGCTAGGTCTAACCTTCATGGCTAGAACCCGTGATACCACTTACAGAGTAGTAAACCACCCACGTTTTCTCCATTTGCCATTGGCGAGAAGTAAATTCCACTCAAGTGTGAACCACAGCCCTATAGAACAGACTTTCATGACGATGTTTCCCTATCGCTACAAGCTTAACATGTTTAAGTCTGGAGTCAACCATTATCTCACCCTCCTATCCATATAAACTATCCCTTAATGTAGCCATCTACATCAAGTGGCCATGGGGCCTTGAACAGGGTGCATAGTACTGTAAAAAAAAAAAAAAAAAAAAAAAAAACCAAATTCTATCTGAATTTCTGGGAGGAGGAATTATTATTATTTGCATTCGCACTAATGAACATATCTTTGTTTTTATCAAATTGTTTTGAGCATTTTGCCCTCTGGCCTTCTTCAGGTTTCTATTTTTCTTGGTAACCTAGGGAGAATTTTGAAGTGAACCTGTTATTTAATATACTGAGGTAGATTTTTTTCTTGTTCTGCTCTTCATGTCAAGTGATATCACATCTAGTTTTTTTAACTTCTCATTTATTGCTCTCTCCAAGTCTGTACTACTTGGCCCAGGAATTGAACTCAAAAATAATATGCCAGCAAATTCATAAATCAACACTTTAATCATGTAGGTTTTCTTCATTGAAATTAAGGCTTCTTTTCCAGAACTCTTTAATGAATAATAAGTTTTGCTTTATAAATCACTGAAAAGAGATTCCACCATCAATCAGTCAATTTCTGTCTATATGTCTGGGATTATCATGAAACAAAGAAAAGAGTATTGAACTGTTACATGATATCTGTCTTCGTGTATAGCAGCTAATGCTGTACAATCTCCTCAAAGATAAAGAAAAGACTTGAAGCAACAGAAATGGGGTTCGACAGAAAGATGCGGAGAATACTATGGGCCAAATATGTGAGCAATGATGAAAATGGAAACAAAAAGGAAACTTATACTTAACATCAGGAAGAGGCAGTTGAAATTTCTGGAATATGTAATAAGGAAGGAGGGCTTGGAGAATCTGTCACTTACAGGACAGACTGAGGGAAAGCGGGACAGAGGAAATCAATGTATAATGTACTTGATGGGCTTGAGTAAATAGATGGTAGAACAGGGTTTGGGAGAAATAACAAAAAGACAAAACATTAAAAACTACAAGAAAACGGAAAATGTGGAGGGCATTAATCGCTTATGTTCTGAGGGGACAGGGCATATAAAGGAAGAAGAATTTATATTCAAACTAATGCCCCCTCATCTTTGTTGTTATTTCAAAGACTATGTCTTCTATTCTTTTTCTGTGTTTCCCAATCTGGAAAATCATGAGGAAATTTCAAACTGAACCCTTTATTTTATCTATGAGACTATTGTCTTTTATTATTATTATTATTGCTACTCAGTTATTGCTTAGCCTGTTTCCATCTTGAATTTGTATAGCCAAGGATTAAACTCACAGTTATTATGCCAAACATTTCAAGAACCAATGCTGCAATGCTCTCAGCTTCTGTCCTGTAAATTAAATAAAGGGTTCAGTTATAGATTCATTGAAGATGCCCAACTGATCTTAGAAGAATGCTGGAGGGCAAAATGTTCAAAATGTAATAACAACAACAAAGATGAAGATATTAGTTTGAATGTAAATAATGTAAATAATCAATCTGTCAAAGTATTGTTTATAAAATTAATTATAAGACCATGTGAGAAATATCAGTAGAATTTGGGCCAAATTTATATTCTTTTTCTGCATCATAAATTTTTCTGAATTTTCATTTCATGATGAACAACAATGTTGCAAACTGAGGAGATATGCATTAACTATTAATTTAATCTGATCAACTTATCGCACATGACAGACACAGCTCACTCGTTGAATTCTTCAAATGGAAAAAAATATGAAGAAATGATTAAGATCATTATAGCAATTAAAACAATTATTAATTATTAGCAAACCAATTAATTCAAATTCTCAAGATTGGTTGATTTTTGCTTTCCAGATTTTGCTGGACAGACATATTTTCTTTATATTTTTCATTCTTGATTTATTTTCTAAATTTTTCTTGTATGAGTGTTTTTTTTTTTCTTTTCTTTGCAAATACAAATCAAATATGAAATAATGTAAATTCAGTCTGACAGCCTAGAGCTACATTAGTTGACTGGCAGTTATTTTTCTCTCCCCAGTTTTTTTCTCATGTTTTATGAGTTATCCAGTAATTCCATGAGTAAATTTTGAAAATTCAATGTTGTACCCTTGTAAGAAACAAATCTTGAATCTCCAGCAAGATAGAAAATTATGCATAGATGTGTTCATATTAGCATACATATACAGACTCACATGTTATTACACTAATATACACACACACACACATATATATATATATATACACATTTTTACACATACACACATGCATATATATAGACACATTTTTACATATACACACATATATATATACATTTTTACATATACACGCACATATATATACATTTTTACATATACACACACACATATATATATCTATATATATGTCCACATTTTTACATATACACACATATTACATATAAACACATACAGATGTATGTATATATATATATATATATATATATAAACACAGACATTTTTACATATGCACACACACACATACATTTTTACATATGCACACACACACACATTTTTACATATGCACACATACACACACATATATATATATATATATATATATACACACATACAAAGATTTTTACATATACAGATGCATATATATATATATATATATATATATATATATATATATATATACATACATAAAAATATATATATATATATATATATATATATATATATATATATATACAAACAAACAAATATATATATATATATATATATATATATATATATATATATAATTAGATAGTTACTAATAAATCCATATGTAAAAGCATAAATAAAATCCTAATTATACGGAGTAGACAAATACATATTTATATTTATGAATTATATGTTGATTACTTTTTCTTTTGTGACTTATGTATGTGTGTATGTATGCATATTTTACTATATTTGATGCAGTCTTTAAATATTATATATATATATATATATATATATATATATATATATAACAACATCATATATATTCAAATACACATACACTCACATTTAACATTGTCAAAATCAGATTTACTTATGCTTGTACATGTATATAAATATATATATATATATACAAGCCTGTTTACTCTATATATACATGTTTCTAAACACAAATATACACAGGGAAATGCACATGTATATTCAAACATACAAAATAAAATACTATATATATATAAATATATATATATATATATATATATATATATAAGCAACAACACTGTTTTATTGTTGGGTTATATAAATGTATTAAAGTTTTGTATGTAAAAGCTATATAGATAAATATTAAGAAAATTATAGATACATATTCATCAATACATACACAGGTATAAATTCTGATATTCATATATATATATATATATGTATATATATAAAAATTGTTTGTTATAGATATATATATACCAATGCACAGATATATATACTGACACATAAAAAAATCAAATATATAAATCTAAGTAGACACTAGTTGCTAGACTAAAAGACATGCAAGTCTACCAGAATACATCAGCCAGTCAGCCAGCTACCAACTAGTGTGTCTAGTTACATCTTGGTTAGCCTATGAAATTTTAAGCCGACCCTGATATATATATATATATATATATAATCAGCAAATAGGTACATACTACATTCATAAATGCACATATACATGTGTGTGTGTATATATTTGTATGTGTGTGCAGATGATTTCATATTACAGTCTTTTCTATACTTTATACCCATATCAGATATTTTTACATATCTTTACATGTGTCTGAGTGCACACACACACACACACACATATATATATATATATATATACTCTGTGTGTGCACAGAGTCTAAATTGTATACACATTCATATTAGATAGATGAGGCTGATAAATCCAATCTTACAACTTGCCCAAGGTTTACCCCCACGGGAATGTACCAATTGGCATAATGACTGAATAAATTGGCATGTTATTACTGTAGAAACATTGTGTAAATAAAATTGTCTTTGCCTTTCAAAATTTGCACACACATACACACACACATATATATATATATATATATATATATATACTCATCTACACAAAAAGGCATTTGTGTGAATATATTTCAAAGTATGTATGTATATATACTGTATACTTTATTAAATATATGCCTATATATATATATATATATATATATATATATATATATGTGTGTGTGTGTGTGTGGATTTTAAAATGATTATATATGCCTATTTTCTTCTCATATATATATATATATATATATATATATATATGCATATATAGCCACATTAACAAAGATTTTGTTGATCAGAATAAATTCAGAAAATCATGGTTTTCAGGTAAGCTATCTTTATAATCATAGTACTTGATATCAAAAGATTGCAAATTAATAATAATAAATAAAAATTAAATATGTTTACTTATCTTGCCTTGCAGAATTACATCCACTCTTCAGGAGACAATGGTAAAGTTGCACCCTGGAAAGTGGATTTAATTCTTCAAAACTCACAATAAAGACAAGATAAGTGATCATTTAATTTTATTTCTTACCACACATATATCGTAATACATTGGATTTTTAAAGGAAATAATATCTATTATTATTCCTAATATAAAACATTAACTGAATACTCTTAATATTTACCATATATGTATAAAGAGAAATAAAGAAATGTTTGCCTGCATACAAATATATTGAAAGTAAAAAGCAAAAAAAAATGTTGGTCTCATATCACTGAGGAATGTTTAATATTTAATAACATGTCCATTATTTTATATGGCAATGCTCAGATATTTAGAATAATTTGAGGTAAAGTTTTTTCAGAAATCACCACCATCCTGCTGAAACATTTTGGTGATTCATGTAGCAAGTCAAATTTTAAGCTCCTCTAGAATTTAGGTATGCTCTGTTTGGTCAATGAAGATTTGCAAATTAATAATAAAAATCAATCCCAAACTACATTTGAAATATGTCCAAAACCTTTGTGTTAATTTCTGTGAAACCATTTAATAAATTTAGATGACCAGAGTTTGGCAACTGATCTTTCCACTGACCTAGTCTTCATTGCTGAGTCTCAAAGCCAGTCTCATTCAATATCTCCAAAACAAAGCTAGTGATGTTTCATCACCACTGAGCAGACCCTAAATTTATTCTAGTCCTGATTAAATTTTCTTCTTATTTGCATATCTTGGCTTCCGCTGGAATTTACTTTGGGAAAGCAACTTACAAAATGGATTTCAAAATTGTTTCCTCAACAATCAGTTATTCCATAATATTTTCATCTAAATGTATTGGAAATGGTTATACCATTAATTCATATAATTGAATCTAGTTGCCTACTACCATAAGGTTACTTTCCTGTGCCTTTTCTATAAATACTTTCATGGTAATTGTTCAGATGAGCTCTTTGCTATGGCACCTAGATTGTATGAATTTAAGTGCAATACTAGACTGGCATCACAGTCTCATCAATTTACAGTTGAGCTAGCTAGATGCAGTTGGAACGTCTATGCTAACAGTTTCTTTTCTTGCACTTTTCCCTTCTGGCACCATGCTTTCTAGCCAACTTTAATCTGCAAAAATTTAAATGCAATGTCAATCACTATCTACCGTCCTGCTGATTACTCTTTTCTCTTTCTACATATTACTAATGTTTCTGTTCCTAATTCCTCCACACCTTGTAACTCCTTGCATCTTAGTAGCTGTACTAACTTTCTTGGGGTGATACTGATTAAAAAACAGCACATATTTTATAAAACCAGAACATTAAGCAATTAAATAAAAATATGTTGTGTCTTATATCTGATTAGTTTATTTACTGCTAAATAAAAATTCTAAGTGAACATCTAAATGTATTAATTCCATATTTGCCAGGGGTTGTACATCATTGACTGGTAACCACAATGCTGAACTTCTTTATGATCATTTGCACCCAACTATGGACTCTATGTACCCCAACAAAGATGAGCTATTCCAGAGAGATAATGCATTATGCCACTAATTCTAAGTTGCCCAGACTTTATTAACATTATGGATATGAAACTGAGCAGTTATTGACTGTTGAGAAAATCTGAACAAGTAAATATGCTTTACAAACAAATAAATCATTGGATTAAATGGTGGTTTCTCCAGCAAAGGGGGTTGCATGATCAAATACTACGAGATGGTATATTTTCTTTAACAAGTTTTCTTGTATGTGTAGGCCAGTAGATGAAATAAATACTGTTTAAAATAAACAAAGCATCTACTCAAATATGGTTATCCACTAAAAATAACATTTAAAGTAATAAAAATATGTATGTATATATGTATGTGATTTTGATAGACATCAATTCTATGGTAACTGTTTCATGCCTTAAGTGATCATCAGACCTTGGTCTGTATATATCTACAAGCCCTCTATTCCCAATATTAAGCATATATCTCCCTATAAATAGAACCAAATTATATATATATATATATATATATATATATATATATATATATATATGTATATGTATAAATTTGTTCAAGTAAAAGTACATTGCTTGTCTATGTATGAACCCATAAACTGCATGCCTATAAATACACAGCATGCACACAAACACATAATATATACTTACATGTAGATGTAATGTCTATCAATAACAAATCATGAAAATTAGTAATGATTGATCAAAACAAAGATGCACAAACCATGGTCACTTGCTTCATTACCTTCCAAACACAAACATATTGATCATTCTCTCACCCATTTAGATCAATTTCTATCTATCTTTGTCTTATAGCTAGATATCTACTTGTATAAGCAAAGGAGATTTGGTTCTAGAGAAAGATGCTGAGAATACTATGGATGGAGCGTGTGAATAATTAGGAAGTCTTAAGGAAAATGATGATTATACAATAGAATCAGAAAGAGATAGTTGAAATTTCTCAGATACAGAATAAGGAAAGATCACTTGGAAAATTTGACCTTCATTAGATATAGTTAAAGCAAAAGAAGAGTAATTTATATAACAAGCTTATTTAAATGGATAAGAAGGATAGCAAGAAGGCAAACATTGATAAAAGTTAAAAAGGTTAGGAAGTTGTGGAGAGCCATGATTAACCTCCCAAACAAGCTTGTTTAAATGGATAGTAGAAGAGGGACTAAGAAGGATAGCATGAAACCTCTCAAACATTGAAATAAAACAGGCACTAAGAAGGATACAAAAACATTGTTAGGGAAGTTGTGGAGAGCCATGATTAACCTCTCAAACAAGCTTGTTTAAATGGATAGCAGAACAGGCACTAAAAAGGATAGCAAAGCAGGCTAACATTGATAAAATAGTTACAAAATAGCAAAACAGTTAACAAAAGGAAAAAGTTGTGGAGAGCCATGATTAACCTCCCAAACAAGCTTGTTTAAATGGATAGTAGAAGAGGACTAAAAAAGAAGGATAGCAAATGATAGGCAAACATTGATAAAAAAGTTAAAAAGGTTAGGAAGTTGTGGAGAGCCATGATTAACCTCTCAAACGTTTAAAATGGATAGCAGAACAGTTTAAATGGATAGCAAGCAGAACAGTCAAAAGAAGGATAGAGCCATGATTAACCTCTCTAACAAGCTTGTTTAAATGATAAAAACAGTTACTAAAAGTTAGGAAAAGTTAGGAAGTTGTGGAGAGCCATGATTAACCTCCCAAACAAGCTTGTTTAAATGGATAGCAGAACAGGCACTAAGAAGGATAGCAAGAAGGCAAACATTGATAAAAGATAAAAAGGTTAGGAAGTTGTGGAGAGCCATGATTAACCTCTCAAACAAGCTTGTTTAAATGGATAGCAGAACAGTCACTAAGAAGGATAGCAAGCAGGCTAACATTGATAAAAGTTACAAAAGTTAGGAAGTTGTGGAGAGCCATGATTAACCTCCCAAACAAGCTTGTTTAAATGGATAGTAGAAGAGGGACTAAGGATAGCAAAAACACAAATATTGCTAAGAGTTAGAAAGCATAGGAAGTTGTAATGTGACATGATGACCCATATCCTGAAGGTACACAGCACATATGTGAAGAAGAAATAATTGTTTTCATTTCTTGTTTCTTTTTCACAATATGATCTTGCTATCTTCATCTATAATGGCTGAGTGCTCATACCTTAATATTTCTCTCATCTAGAAAGGCTAATCAATCCTCGCTCAAATACATTTCTGTTTGTTCAACACTCCTAAGCCTAACTACACTGAGTGGACCAGAGTTACAGTTTCTTGGAGAGTGTAACATCTGGTATGATCAACAGTTTGAACAAGAACAAGGCCAGCACACTCAAAACCTTGATCACAATGGCTTCTAACTTCATTCTATCAGAAACATTCATGAATAATTCTGTCTACCCAATTTCACTTACAAGGCTTTGATCAACCCATGGTATTGTTTTCAGGTACTTTCCAAAAGTGACATATGCAAGGATTGCTTCCACAGACAGATAACATTAGGAAGTCATCTTTATGACAAATTGACCAAGGTGAAATTCAAACCCAGGTCTCATGGTCAGAAAGTGAACATTCTATCCAGTTCTTGCCTCTCTTTCTGTACTCACCCAATATGCCCCTGTTTATCTGATTCGCTGTCTGTTCATATCTGCCTATCTGCTCTAATCTATCAGCCTATGGATTTCTGAAACAGAGTGCTGAAATGTCCTCAGTCTGACCAAAAATAAATATTTAAGATAATTATCCTATGTGGTCATATTTTGAAAGTTTGGTATGACTGAGAAATTTCATGTCTGTATCTATTCTGGTTTAACTTCTCTATCACAATATTTGTCATCTTGTTTTTATTTCAGATCAGATCAAAAATGGAGTCTAATTCTCACTTTCTAGTCTTGACAGAGTTCAAAGGCATTTAGCCAGATTTGTAAGTTATGATTTATTTTCAGCTTTATATCCTCTTACCCACCAACAAAACATCACAAGCTTATCACTAATCCATCACTATTTCAGATAGGCCTCTTTAGTTCCTTAATTCCACCAGTTCAGACCTTCACAATTAGGACCCACCACTGATACACAGCATCAAAACATCCTCATTCCTTTCATATTCTATTGCTAAGTAGGAAATTCCACTTAGCTTCTTCCCAAAATCTGCTACTTTGTGGAGCATAGTCTCGAGAGGAGGTTTTGGTGAGCTAAGTTTCAGTTTCAAAGAATCCATCTCTTCTCCCCTATTCTGTGGGTTAAACAGCAGGTCATACTGAAGCTCTTTAGCCTAGTTTGCAATAGTTTAAAAGAAAGACAACTCTGAATTAAAAACCACATGTAATCCTGACACAGGATTTTGGTCTCTATTACCTTGACTGAGGTTAATTAAAAGTAAATTTTTCCTGCAGTTGACATCTATATCTCCTTGTATCTCTCTTCTTGTAATCACTCACTATGTCCCTTTTTACCTAATTATATACCCATTCATATTTACCTGTTCTAATGTATTTATCTGAAAGGAAGTATTGAAAAGTTCTCAGTCTGGCCAAAAAGATATTTCAAAAAATTATATTTGATAAGATTTTGAGAAATGGGTGCAAGAAATTAATAAAAATCTAAAATTAGCAGTGTTGCATAGGTTGAAGTCTGAAAAATTTCTTCTGATAAGATTGTTAGTTCATAAACTGATGCAAGTCTTAGATAAAAAAAAATACATTTCCTGACATTTATATAAGAAAGAAGTTTTTATACTGTACTATTGAGAAAACTGATACAAAAATAAACACTAAGCACTTTTCAGACTACTTTTGTGAATTCTTTAACAAAGAATGAAGAATGGTAGAGTTTTACAGTTTCTATAGGATGTTGATATTGTTCTGAATAACCCGTTAAAATTACATTCTCACCATTTTAAATTTTAAATACTACTAAAATCCCAAAATAGACTTTCACAGGAGTGTCTTAAAATTTTTGAATTTTAAGTAACTATACAACATTTTGCTTTTGTTTGTTCTCACTCGCCTTTTGACGAATGGAACATGTTGACAAAAAATAAGTACTGTTTTCCTATTGTCTATTTTAGTCAATTTTTCTTTTCTACAGATATATTCTGAGAACTTTCACACATACTTATATATATATATATTAACTATTCAAGAAGAAAGACTGATTTTACAAGGTGCCTTACAGTTGTACAATGAAGGGAAATTTAACTCCACTTATAATCATTAGTTATACACATTTTTTAAAAGCATCTTTTCCTCTACTCTTCTAATTTTCTCAATATGCCTTCCAAAAGATAAGCAAAGTATTGCGATGCAGGAAAATTTTGTTAGAAACAAATAAAAGAGTACTGAACTGTTAAGTAATATCAGTCCTCTTATATAGCAACAAATGCTGGACCATTTCAGCACAGATGAAGAAAACTGAGGTGATAGAAAATGGAAACAAAAAGGACACTTATAATTAAAATCAAGAAAAGACAGTGAAATTTCTAAAGCACATAATGAGGAAAGAGGGTTTAGAAAATTTGACATTCACAAGACAGATTGAAGGCAAGAGGGACAGAAGAAAACAGTGCATAACCTACCTAATGAGCTTATTTAAATGGATGGCAGAATAGAGTTTAGGAGAGATAATGAAAAAACTAAATTTACTAAGTGCTACAAAGGGCACATTATATTACGATATCCAAAGAAGATACTTTGAAATGCTGAATACAGGATTTGTTCTGAGGCATCTCATGTTCATATGATAAAAGTAGTTTAAATTCCTCACTGAAGTTTATTCCAGTCATGGATATTTCAACTTTCTCAGTTTAAACTTAACAGACAATTTTTTTGTTGTTGTGTTGTTTGTTTTTTTTTCCTGTTATTAATATGCTGATTGGAAATTGTTTCATGACTTTCTCACAAAGGATATTTTGAATCTCCCTGTTCAGAATTGTGTCACTGAGGGTCTCTTTCTGGGTGAAAAACGGCAATGAAGCTTTTGTTCCAGCTTGGAAATTAACAAGTGAAACTACAATTAGCTTTCTGGTTCTCACCTTCCTGCTTGACCACTATAGCCCACAGGAACGATTTCTTCAGCCTATATGAGAGTGACAAGTCTGATTGTAACAGATGTCTCTTTGTCACTGCTTGTAATGACTTAAAGTGTCTCCTCAAAAAAAGAAAAGTTACTATTTTCAGATAGAATGAGACACTATATAGCCTCTCACAAGTTTGATTCTCAGGATAATTGGCAGCTCTGCAAGACTGTGATGAACAATGGCAAATTTGCAGTCTGTCCTCTCTTCAATCAATTTGAAATATTGACCTCTACTATAAGGTTGAGTGCTCTGCCTAGAAATTTTCTTACAACTCCACTCTCGACTCATCTGGAATACCTCTGCCAGATTCTTTCCATAGAATGGAGGCTCTACTGAATGATATATGTATAACCCTGTTATTGGTTTATAGCATCATCTTTAAATTAGACCCCCACAAGGCAAGTGGATGTGATGGGATCCTTGCCATCATTCTAAAGAAATGTGCTCCTGAGCTGGCTCCTGTTATGTCCTTGCTGCTTCCCAACATATCGGTAGTCCTCCTTCATAGTTCCTATTTTTAAGAACTCTAAGAAACCCTCTGACCCTTCAAGTTATCAATATAGTAGTCTCTTACCACTTTTTGGGAAAATATTTGAGGTCCTATTGAGGTCCAAATTGATTGAGTATCTTACTTTGTACAACCTCCTTTTAGACAAACAATATAGCTTCTGTTTTGCCAGGTCTTATGCCAACTTGCTAACAGTCATTTCTGTAGTTATCTATCAAGCTTTAGATAAGAACAATGGAGCTTGAGCTATGTCTTTAGATACCTCAAAGGTGTTTGACAAGGTTTAGCATGCTGGCTTTCTACGCAAACTTGAGAGCTATGGTATCATGGGATGTATATTTAACTTAATCTAATAATTCTTAACCAATTGATTAATGAAGGTCCTGTAGAATGGGCATACTTCCAAATCATTTCACACAAACACAGGTGTCTCCCAGGGCTCTATCCTTGGATCTATGCTGTTTCTGAGCTTCATCAATGATCTTCCTATTTATCTATCTGTTTATTTATCAGTCTATCTGTGTGCTTTCAACATTTGCTTACAGACATACATTATATACATATATTTATGGCTTTGAAAATGACAGAATGCATTGTTTTAAAGGATCTTTTTTGTTCAGTACTTCTTCAGAAAGATTCGTTAGAACAACAATAATCAAGATGGCAAAAGTGAATAAAAAAGGTCCCTTTAAAAGAATGCATTCTCAACATATTGACTGAAATATATTTCATTGACATTGTTCAAGAAAGAATTAAAAAAAAACAAAGAAAGAAAGTAAATAAGTAAAACAAAGAATGAAATAAAATGAATGTGACTAGTTGGGCTGTGCAGATCTGAGCCATTTCAAGCTGAATAGGCAATATTTTTCTTGTTTTAATTTTATAAATAATCTTTTATAAATAATCTTTTAAAAATCTCTAATGACTTGCATGCCCTGTTTTTCAAAGAACACATTTTTATTTCAACTTACTGTTTTCAAATGTCCATTTTAAATAATTTATTCCATACAGTATAAGTTTTTTAGCAGAATGTATCAATTGGTAAAGGGCAACTTAAATTTAGCCTGACTTAAAATCAGCGAAAAGCAAAGAAAATGGCAGCCTTAACTCATCGACTGGAGGGTTGGGGTGAAGGGTGTGACTGGGGTAGTGTTGAGAAAATATGATATCAGTCAGCTGTACTAATCGTAAGTGTACAATAGACACACTAATGCATAGACATATATACAAACACATACCCAAGATAGATACATGTTTTCTATGTTTGGAAATTTTTTTTAAATATATGTTTATTTTTATAGAATTATTATAATTAATATTAAAATACCAAAATGTGTTTTTTTATTTCATGCAGAGAGATTTTAAAAATTATTTATTTTAGTTAAAATAAAGGAAACATTTTAACATCTAAATTATACCAATAGTATATTGTCAAAGATTGTAATGAGCCCAACAAACATTGATGACCTAGAGTCACCACTATATATTTCAACTAGTTTTTCTTTATCTATCTTCTTTGATTTTGTGCATGCCCTTGCTCCTTTCCATCTCTATATATATCTATTTCTTGATGTGGATTTAACATCAAATATCCTTGATGATTCTGCTAGACATTTACAGTGTAAATGTTGTAGAATTAGGAGAAATGAAATAAATTATTCTATGATTTTCAGACCCATGTTTTTAACATTCTTTGTTAATTATGTAATATATCAAAGTACCAGCATGATAGAATCAATGATTTTTCATCCCATTGTTAGAAGTTTACAAATTCCAAATCTCCATGTACACACACATGCTGCCTCCTCACAAGAATCTCTTTTGCTAAGAAAAGTCAATTGCTTTTATAACAGTTTGGTGGACCCTTTGCAGGTTTCTGATTTCTGGAGTAATGGAAATGGATTAGCATATTGTTCTATGCAAATTCATTTCACTCAGTGACACATAACTAATGATTGGTTAGAAGAAGCTAATTTACATGAACTCGCTGACCTCATTCAATGAGAAAGCATTTTTCCTTGTTTCTTCTTTTTTATTCTGCTCTTTTATTTTTCTTCTGTAAAAGACGCATTGTAACCATTTCTTCTATACAAACTAATATCTTAAATTTATATCATAAAACCAATAAAATTGTTCTGCAAATATTAGCAGTTTAGAGAGAGAGAGAGAGAGAATACAACTAAATTCATTAATTTTAACAATCATGAGACACAACTCCTATAGCCCATTAAGGTCATAGATGTATCACATATACTGTAGCCACAGCAGCAGTAGTGTTTCCAAGGTAAGATAGCCTGACAATGATCAACCTTCTCCAGGCTGGTTTAAATTCAGAGTTTCCCTTCTAATAGACTAGTCACCAACCAAGGCCCATTTTGCACTGCTATTTGTCAACAGCTGGAGGAGAAAAAGTATTCATACTTTTTCCAAGGGTATTAGTACATAAGTGATTATAATAAATTTGACTGGAATTCAAACTTGGCCCTCCAATTACTGAGTCACTATCCATTACTCTATCATGCACATCTTTTAACAATACAGGTGAGAAAATCATATTAATAATAATTTATTACATTTGTTTTTGTTTGATTATTTGATTTTGCTTAGCAGTATATCAACCTCTATAGGTTATTTAATGCCAAAATCTGAATTTGAACACAATTGTATACCTTCAACTACTGATAAAGTCTATTGCTGGTCATTTTACTACAAATATGTATTGTTGGTACTTTTGTTATTGTTGTGGCCTTGTTAGGGCTAGAAATAAAGACACAAGAGAGGAATTGAGTTAAACAAATATATTAACAGAAAACAGTAATACAAACATATAAAAATGAGAGTGTTACAGCAAGAATGTTCAGTCCGACTGTCAGAGCTGACTGCTAGAAACTTTCCTGTGTTCCTTTTTATAGATGGGTGAGTCCATGTGTGTATGGGTAAATTACTATAACAGTTATATAAAAATGTATTGCTTGTATTTTTATACCTTCATAGTGTTTTGTTTGGCTGGAGATTACTATTGCCCATAGAAGGGATGTTAATAGGTGTTAGCACCCCAGTTCAGTGTGGACATGAGAACAACAGCAGTTAAAAGGTGGTTCCATGCTCCTCAAAATCTCCAATCTCCTGATCAGAGGCCTTGATGCCAGATGTAGTTTATCATCATACCCAGGACTAACTTACATTTGTAACCTCATGATTAGATTATCATGTGCATTTGTCTTTTTTTTTTTTTTCATCTTATTTTTTCAAAATGTCACTTAACTTGTTCATAAAACAACTTGTGATTTTGAATTCAGTGCAAAGTATTTGGACATTATGCTATACTTTAAAGTGAGAATAAATCTTTTATGATTTTTTTTTTTACATCTGGCAGCACCAGTTTAACAAGATCAGTGAAAACAACATGGGTTATGAATTTAGCTATTTCTGTGCTAAATGTGAAGTTTTATGGATGCTATAAAATGGAAAATATAATTCACGACTTGCTAGCAAACATTTCAATAATATAAATAGATATATATTTATATATGTGTGTGTTTTATGCAACATTATTTTAGCTGCAGGGATGAAATTTGGCAATTTATGGATTCTTGCCCTCTGTAATTTTATAGTCTGTATACAGTATGTACTTTTGATATATGAGTTATTTGGTTTTAATATGGGTGGAGGTGAGCTTGAAGGAAATAAAACATTGAGGAGAAGAAAATTAAAATATTTTTGTATTACATATTCTTGATTTATTAAACAAAAATTATCTCTAGAAAAAATGTTAGATGGGAAAAAATATCTGGTAAGTAGTTAAATAATGGTATATTCATTTAACAATTTCTGTGAAGTAGTTACCAGTTTATTCATTTAAAAATTTATCTAGTACATAGTTAATGGTTTTATTCATTTAAAAATTATCTAGTACATAGTTAAATAATGGTTTATTCATTTAAAAATTTATATGGTATATAATTAAGTAATGGTTTATTCATTTTAAAATTTATATGGTAATTAGTTAAATAATGATTTACTCACTGAAAAATTAACTGGTAATTAGTTAATGGTTTATTTGTTTAAACATTCAGACAAACCACTGTGGTGCAAAATTTTTCATAGTACACTGATGGAATTTAGGAAATATTAAATATTATTTACAGTGTTTATAATTCTTTGTATCATTGGTCGGAATTGTCCAAACAATTTAGTATTTTTATCTTTGCTAACAATTAATGACAGGGACATGTATTGAGATACGAGAAATTTTGATGCTTTAAATTGAACCTTGAAAACCTCAAATTCAGAAAGTAAAAGGAAATGAAACAGTAACTGATCAGACTGCCTAAAACTGGTTTAAGCATTTTTCAGTGTGATGATTTGTCTGATTCCATAGTAAAGTATTGAGATTCTGGCAATATTTGAGGTTTTATTTTAAATTGAACCTCAAAGCTGTTGAAACTGATCATAGAATTCAGAAAGTAAAAGGAAATGAAACAGTAACTGATCAGACTGCCTAAAACTGGTTTAAGCATTTTCAGTGTGATGATTTGTCTCTGATTCCATAATGGTAGGCACAAGTATTGAGATTCTGGCAATATTTGAGGTTTTATTTTAAATTGAACCTCAAAGCTGTTGAAATTTCATAAATTCTGTTAGTAAAAGGAAATGAAACAGTAACAGATCAGACTTAAAACTTTTTAGTCTGATGATTTGTCTTTTTGAAATAAAGCTTTTGATTAATATCAAATTTTAATATGAAAACATTGACTTATTTAATAAGATCTGGCATAGCAGATACAGCATTATCACTTCTATTCAGCTGTATCTTTTGTTTCAGATTTCATAATGGCAGGTACAAGTATTGGTATTCTGGCAATATTTGAGGTTTTATTTTAAATTGAACCTCAAAGCTGTTGAAACTGATCCTAGAATTCACTAAGTGAAAGGAAAACAACACAGGAGCTGACCCTGTTACATAAAACTAGTTTAATGGTGGTAATTTGTTCTTTGAAATAAACCCCAGAAGTGGATGACTACCAGTTGTTAATAAGTTAAAAGCTTAACACAGTCATTAGCTTAATTTTGATCTGAAATATTTCATGTTTATACTATGTAATTAATAGAAAAGTGTCAGGTTAAGAACATTGAAAAGGAAAGAGATATGCTGAAAATCAATGTTTTTTTTTCTTTCTTTTATCATTGGGTGATGGTCTTATTGATCTACCTTTTATAAACAACACAACTTTATTCCAAAGCTTATTTAATGTATACATCTAAAGACTATCTATGACTATATTTAAAACATTATTATTATTTGGTTGAAGTCACTCATAGCTCTACTGGGACTATGTTACCCAGCACTACCTGTTTCATAGTCGGATTATTGGTGATTAAACTGGTATCCACACTGAGTTTGTATATGAGGAGGGTGGCTAGTCACCCTACAGGATTAAATACAAGACCTGTTAAAAGGGCAGAGGAAGCTTTTTGCTCAACAGCCATCTAAACAATTATCCTGGGAGTCTTGGACCCCATCATTTTTTTTTTGTTTTTAGCCACTGGCTAAGAGAATGACCCTCTGTAAAACCTATGACCGAGGACTTCACTTTCACTAGTTTGCTAGGCCATGACAAACAGAATTCAGGGTGTATAAGGTGGGTGTGGCCAGTTCAGCATACACTGCACTTCACTTAAAAACTGGTTTAATCGTGGTAATTTGTTCTTTGAAATAAACCCAAAAAATAGATGACCACCAGTTTTTAATCAATAAGTTAAAAGCTTGACAGAGTTAATAACAGAATTTGATCTAAAATATTTAACCTAGGTGATTAGTGTGAAAGCATCAGATTAGGAGCATTGAAAAAGGGAGAGACTATGCTGAAAATCAATGTTTTTTTTTTCCTTGGGTAATGGTCTCATTAATCTAACTTTTATAAACAACACAACTTTATTCCAAAGCCTATTAAATGTACACATCTAAAAACTATTTATGACTATATTAAAATCATTATTATTATTATTATTATTATTATTATTATTATTATTATGTCATTATCAAGAGTATTCAGCTGTATCTTTCATTTTCATATTTCATAATGGCAGATACAAAAATGATTGAGATACTGGCAATTGTGATGATTTATTTTAAACTGGACCTCAAAGATGCTGAAGTGTCAGAAATTCTGTTGTCCAGGTTAATTTTATATTGGAAATCTGAACATCCAAATTCCAAACAATAATAAAATAAAGAAAACATGGGTATGCCTTTTTAAATAAATGTTTTCTATTTGCAAACATATGTATATAAAATCAATATAGTTAAAAAGTATAAAAATAGTCTTTAGTGGAGTTAAAGTATTTGGGTAGAAAAAAGCTGTCTTTTAGAAAAGACTTAAAATGACTTCAAATGAATCATCTCCAACAACAATAAAGATGGTCAGTGAATCTTCACAAACAATAAAAGTTTTTTCTCTACCTCAGATTTTTTCTTTGGACCAACTGTTTAAAAGCCTTTTCTCAACTCAAACTCAAACATGCCAAAAAGATTCTGCAAGACAACACACACCACTATTGTTAAAGCTCCTTTGTTTTAAGTTGCCAACACATGTTTCTTTCAGCACACATTGATGGGAGACAGTCTCATTTTTAAAGTTAAGAAAAATAGGGTTTTAGTCTTAGATGATTGATCAAATATTTCACATGATGTTAATTTCTAATCAATAGACACTTTGGTTTAAATGGTGTGCTGTACTGTGTAATTTTTTTGGCCTGTTTTTAATATTGTCTGTTATTGGGTAGAAAGTAAAGTTTAAGCGTGTTTTAATATGATATGTAGATATGTAATTATGTTAGAAATAGCATTTCTTTCCTATAGGTGGAAGGAAATAAAAATATCTGACCTTGTAACCCAAAAATGATTTTTGGGTTGCAAGGTTGCCTGGAATTAGATGACCATCAGTTGTTTGGTTTGATTTGCTTTATTTTTAAGGCATATAAATCAATAAGTAACAATAAGTAACAGAAAGGTAGATATAAGGTTAGTTTGTACAAGAGTCAAAAAGTTAGAGATCGGTCTGGTTTGCATGACAATCAAAAGGGTAGAAATAAGTACAGTAAACAGGTAGGCTCTCTTCTTGGAAATAGTCACCCTACTACTAGATTGCAATCAGTAGATTACTGACCCTATCTGACAGGACAAATCTTCAGTTATTAATTATGATGCTTTAAGATGAAAAGTAGAGAAGAACCAAACAAGCAGCACAAGAAACCTTTCAGAAGTCTTCAGATCATTAAAAGATACCAAAAGATATAGAGTCACATAAGCTTCAAAAACATTTAAGAAAAGGGTTTCATTATAAAAAGAAAATATTTTTGATACACCCAGAAATTATCTAAAATTATCAAGTCTTTCTTTGCTTTTGTTGATAGTGATCAAAGTTTTGAGAACATAATTTTAAAAACATGGACTGTACATAATTTCATTATTGCAAGAAATTAAACAATTTTTTAGAAAAAATTCTTTGAATGCCAGTCAAAATAAATGGTTAGAATGCAGTCTTCAGAGGTCAATGCTTACAAGTTCAATAATTGCTTGATTATTATGGTTTTGTGTCTGTCTAAGGTAAATTTTGCAATTTGTTATAGAATAGTTATATAGAATAGAGATAAAATGGTTAAGCCCACAGAATTGATTAATTAGAATCTCACAAAAGGATATTTTTATTGCTAAAAGTTGCTTTACCAACAACTTAATTTTTTTCTGATTTTTTAAGATGAGAAATCATACATTTGTTTGTTTCTGAATCATGTCTTCATAGAAGCCACAACGTTTTGCCTATAGGAAAGAGGAGTTGCAGAATTTCAGACTCACGAGGCATATTAAAGGCAAATAAGACAAAGGAAAGCAGTGTCTAACATACCTCTGAGTTTGTGTAAATGGATGTCAGAACAAGGATTGGAAGTGATATTGAAAAGACATACTTAAGAGCTACAAAGGATAAGAAGTTGTGGAGGGAGAAAGAACACAGAAGAAGAAGATCACTGCATTTTTTTCAGGTTTCTGTTATAATTCATGAAATTCCAGGAATGACTTTGTGGATAAAAGCACTTGAAATCCCCAGAAGGTTAACAATGTGACACCTGAAAAAGGCTAGAGTGTACAACAACTGAAACATTGTAAATATAACAATCAAGATCAGAACTGTAATCAGACAAAATCAGTGTATAATACTGTATGAATTAATTGTTAATCTTGAGGTATTAAGTCATCAATTAATCATAAATAACAATTTATCTTGACAGACATCAGATATTGTTGAAGATCAAAGTGTAGTATCTGATATTCTTCCCTGAATGAAGTAAGTAAAAGGGGAATACTCATTTAATTCTTAGAGTTTATATTTAATTCCAAAACCGATTTCAAAAATTTCAATTCGACAAATGACAAAAAAAAGTTTATCAGTCTCTAGCAAAATATTGAAAAATAAAATTCCGTACAAAACATTTAATAAAAAATATTTAAACTATTTCTAAGTTTTTAATGTCATACATTGACAGACATACACAACTGAGAAAATACTATTTACAAGTAAGAAACTACATCAAACTAAGTTTTAAATTGAGTTCACATAAAAAAGACTTTTTTTCTGTCTGTATTTTAAATTACTTCCCTTCATCTTTTCATAGAATCTATTGAGTAACAAAAACCAATCTGTTTTTTAAATTTCTTCCTCTTCCACCAACATCACCACCCACTAAATTCCTCATTCATTTTTTTTCTTACTTCACACACTTACTCTCTTTCACCTTTCTTCATTTTTTTTCTTGTCTTTTATTCTTACTCTGTTTTTCCTCTCCGATCTTGCCATATCTTTTCTGCCCCTTTTTTTCCTTCCCTCTTACTCTCTGTTTCGTTTTTGATCTCTTCTTGGCCTTTTTCTCTCCTTTTCCTTTCCTCTCTGATCTCCTTGTTTTATTTCTCCTTTCTTTCTTCATCTTTTTTCCACTCTTTCAAAAATTTCTAAAACTAATTTCTCTTTCTCTTTCTCACTCATCCGACATCAATTTCCTTACTTTCTTATTCTGTTTCTTTTTCATCATCAAGTTTAGTTAATTTGTCACATTGCACCTATGCACCTATCTTATACTTTGGGGAAAATAAGTTTACATTTTATCTTCATTTTTATTTCACCTTTCAATCTATTATCTACACTTTAATATTGTTTCTCCTCCTTTTCTTGGAGAATTCATTTATATTTATATATCATTTACTTTCTATTCATAAACACATGCACACACATATATATATTTCAATTTACATACAGAACATACAGAAATTATATATATATATATATATATATATATATATATATATGTATATATATATATATATATATATATAAATATATATATATATATATATATATGTGTGTGTGTGTGTATATATATATATATGTGTGTGTGTGTGTGTGTATGTACACAAGAGAAAATAACAAGAAAATTCATGTCTCAACAACATTACATTTGTTTTTATTTCACTTTATTTCATTTCATCACATCCTTGTTTACATCTTGGGTTGTCTTGTTATTTTTATTTATTTACGTCTATACTTATGTACATCTGGGGAGATTGTTTTTGGTTTATTTGTATTTATTTGTTCAGTGCACCAAGTTGAGACAAATTTCAGAATGCCAAATAAGTAAGCTGTTACAATCAGACTCTGTGCATAACTGTGACTAAGTCACATGATCTGTACATGTCGATGTCTGTGCAATATCATTCAGTCACTCCCAGTCGCTCACCTCACGGCATCTTGCTTTAATTTGTATAACAACAATTTTGCAGGCCACATTGTCGTCAGTTACATGGTTGACAGTGAGGACACAAGATGTGTTATTAACAAACTTTCTACACTTGCTTCATGTATAAAACTGATTAAAAACTATACAAATTTTCTATAAGTTTTGTTTAACATTATATAACTTTGAATATTTTGTGTAGGACTTTGGGACGAAACAGTTTTTTTTTTTTTTTTTTTACTGTAGTTGGGGATTTCAATGTTTCATTCAGTTTTGAACAAAAAAAATGAATTAAAGTTCCTTAAAATTTGTCCTATTTTTCATAACAATGGGACTAACAGAACTCCATTTTTGTGATAACTTATGATCAAGCTGTCAACCATTGAAAAAGATCCTTAGGAAAGGCATGTCCATTAAAATTCCTGCCTTATATATATATGTGTGTGTGTGTGTGTGTAAAGAAACTTTCACAAACAAGATCAGACATTCTCTTCCTAATGACATGCAAAATAACTGAATATTGTTCCAAAAGTACTGAAATTAAAAAAAGTTTCCAATACTTCATAAACACATCATATTGATTCAAGGCTCAACAGATCTACAACTTTGTTTCTTTCCATCTCTCTCTCTCTCTCTATATATATATATATATATATATATATATATAAAGGGTGTTCCAATAATTTGTACCGATTTTAAATGTCAACTAAGTTTAAGTGTCTAATGATTTTTTTCTTTTTCTTTCAGATTTAACAACTTAAGTCTATGACAATTTCAACCATGGAAAAATTAACAATCAAACAATGTGTTAAAGTTTCAAGAGTGCAGTTGAAAAAATTATTCATAAATTCAAACAAACTGGGTCGGTGGCAGATGTGAAAACACCATTGCATTCTCATTTACACCATTCAGCTGAAAACATTGCTGCAGTACATGAGAATATGGCCAAAAATTCAGACACCTCTATACGTCATCAGGCGCAGGAATTGAACCTCTCCACAACAACATTATATCGTTTTCAATTGTACTCTCAGTTGTTCGATTATGTTGACCAAAAAAACTGAAGTGTGCAAAATGCATTTCTGTTTGAATGTCCATTTTTGTAAGAGGCTTTGATAACTTTACATATATAATCTATTTTTATGCTTTCTATTGTAGCTTTCCAATTTTTTAACAAGTTATTTTGCAATGTGCTCAAAATTGGGGATAAACTGTCCAAAGTTCATATTGTGCTAATCCTATATTCAAGTACTTTCAACCATCTCAGTCATTTTCAAGAGCCAAGTTAGTGTCTGTATGGTAGGCATAATTCCTTTGTCTGCATATTGATATTCTTTGGAAAGCTGGCAATTTGAATTAGTCCACAATGATGTCATGTATAATAGTTACTGGGAATGATGCAGCATCAAAATAATGCAATTTTTTTAATAATAAATCAAATATACACTCTTAAGTTGGTGCTGGAGGAAGTCGTCAGTGATGTTAATTGCCTTGTTTCATTAGGGAGTTTCGGGTCTTTTAACATCATACACCCCATCACCAAGCTGACCCAATCAGGGGGGGTCAATCCCTGATTCCCCCTCACAATCAAACGCTAACAGATATTCTGGCCCTTTTAATGAATTAGACAAAGATAGACCAGGTTTTCCGCACAACCGAGTGGATGTTTGTAACAACCAATCCATTATACAAACTGTCTTTTAAATGGTCCACAGTTGGGACTGGCTTCTTTTCTTTATTTTTGGTGAATAGCAGCTTCAGTGGATAACCGAGGAGGTTAATTAATGTTCTTAAATTTAGCACTTTTGTTGTTTCCTAAGTATGCCTTACTCTAAAAATTTACCCTTTTTTTTATATTATATTATTTACAGATTTCCCCCTACTCCATTATTTTTTTTTGCATTATAGTCCAAGAACTATCACAAATTTATCCATAATCATTTTGCTGTCCTTTCTGCTGTGTTATTATATATATATATATATATATATATGAAGAAAAATACAGAAAAAAAAAAAAATCTTAATATGCAATTATGTATTTACTTTATAACATGGAAGACTTCAAGCTTGGACGAGAATATAAGAATCTATTGATCAAGTAAGGAAAGGATTTATTATCGAACTTTTTAGAACTGTTCCATCGTTTTTGAAATCATTTTTTGATTTGCTTTGTAACGGGAAGGACTTCAAGCTTGTATGAAGATATAAGAACCTATTGATCACTACGTATTCCAACATCAACGGAAGAGATTTCTTGAACTGTTTATACAAAATTGTTCAATCGACTTTTTAATATTTTAATATTTGGAAATCATCTTCGAATACGTTTTAACAACATCGCCCACGTGACGACTACGTGATCATATTTAAACGGAATGCTGATCTTATATAAAAATTTCAGTTATCTGTTTGGATTAGTTGGGCTCTTATGTCCATCGTCTTTTGTGTTAAATTTTTATATGTTCTAATGTTAATTATGTTTAAATGAAAATGTCCATGAAGATGGTCTTAAATAGACCGAAACGTCTGATGTCGACTTTATATTAACATTAATACAGCATAATTGCATATTAAGATTTTTGTTTGTTTTTTCTGTATTTTTCTTCATACTGTCGGATCTATATCCATATATTTGCTTACATATATATATATATATATATATATATATATATATATATATATATACTGTATCATATGACATCACACATTATTTAATGGACAAAGTCTGAAAATTATTTTCAGACATTTTTATGTTTATACATTCTTTTTATAGATACAAATATTTAAGTAAATGCTCTGTTTATAATAAACAGTATTAAACAACATTTACTGGCCTCAATGTGCGAGAAATTTTCACAGAAAATATTTGTCCTCTGACAGGATTTGAACCTGTATCCTATACGGAAGTGTCATTTAGTGTTACGTGCCTTTAACTGATTTGGCCACAGAGGAGTATTCAGTTAGCGAGGTCTAATTTACTGTATTTGAACTTCAATCTTCTATGAATCTCTCACATACATTCATATCTGCTCATGGCGTATCAAATGTAAACAAATGACGTCACACATTATTTAATGGCCAGTAAATGTTGTTTAATACTGTTTATTATAAACAGAGCATTTACTTAAATATTTGTATCTATAAAAACAAATGTATAAACATAAAAATGTCTTAAAATATATATATATATATATATATATATATATATATAATGTGCATATTAAATGTATCCTATGCACTTCAAGATGCCAACTCCTCTGGTGAATGATTTAATGTGTGGTGTTTATTTTGTAGAATAATAGTTTTTAGGGTTTTGAGTCATTCCTTGCATTGGTTGCAGTTGTGTATTTTGACATTATCCATTAACATCTGTTTCATGTTGATAGTTATAATTTGGTAGTTCATGATGTACTGGTTGATATTTGATATGTGGATATATATATATATATATATATATATATATATATATATATATATATAAAAATATATATATAAAAATAAAGTGCCAAGAACTCTCTGTCGTTGAATTACACCAGACGATATGCATTAAACGGATGTCATCATTCATTTGAAAATATGCACCCCAACCCTACCTTGGCTTAACATCTTTTGGAAAGTAACTAATATGTTGATACAACAGTTGTCAGTGAAAATGTAAACCCTACTGCCCCTTATTAAAATGATTGGTTTTCTCCATTTCCAGTGGAATTAATATTATGAATGTATATGCTTATAAAGCTCCATAAATTTCAAAATTTGTTATTCCAAAATTTACTTGCGGATGAAACAAAACAAGGTACTTTAATTTAATTTCTATAATTAAATTGAAGTTTTTTAGCTTCTGTTTTTGAAACATGAGAACTCTTATCTAGAAATAGAATCATATTTTTAAAAAAATAATTATAATATATATATATATATCGGCATATGGTCAAGTGGTTAGAAAGTTTGCATTCTGATGATGAAACCTGGGTTTGAATTTCACCATGGTTGATTTGTCATGTAGGAGACTTTCTGATGTTATTGAGCTGGAGGAGTCAATCCCAACATGTGGCACCTTTGGAAAGTGCTTGAAAACCATACTGCAAGCTCACCCAAGCCATTGTGAGTGAAATTGGGTAGACAGTACCTCTGGAGGGGGGTCATCGATAGCTGTACCAGAACAAAGTCACAAGTCATTGTGGCCAAGGGCATGAGCATGCTGGCCTTGTTCAAATTGTTGGTCACACAAGATAACACACTCTTTCACAGAAACTGTAACTAAGGTCTGCTCAGCATAGTTGCTGTATAAACCACAGGTGGGCTCTGTGGGTGTTGAAAAAAACACAAATGTGCCCGAGGGAGCGTCTGCAATAGTGATTGGCTTGCTTCCCTAGTAGACAGGTATTCTCGAATATGAGTGGCCAGCTATACAAAGATATATATATATATATATATATATATATACATACACTACAGTTCAAATGTTTAAAGTCATCACTGTAGTTAGCATGATAGAAGAATGAAAAAATGAAAAAGAGCTCTTAGTGTCACTGAAAAAAGAATGCAATGAATGCCAAAAATTTGTACTACAGTAATTAAGGCTAAAGGAGGATATTTTGATGAGAGTGAAATTTAATCAGAAAATGCTTTTTTCTTTTTGCCATAATAAAATTTCAAATAAAAGATCCTGTCTCACTTTTGAACGGTAGTGTGTGTGTATATACATATATATATATATATATACATGGCATTAAAACATTGTAGTTAAAGAGAAAAATTATTGTTCAAAATGGGTATTTTGCATTTCTTTGGCAAGTTCAAGATGTTACAATAGTAGCTGATGCATCCATATCATGTACACAACAACCAATCTCACTGTTGGGGAAAGAAAATGACCATTTGGCCAAGATGAAAATGCCAAAAAGTTACAATCATTTAAGAAAAGAGAAAACCCCAAACCAGAAAGAATTCCCAATGTGCTGAGAAAGTGCTCAATATTATGGAAAACCACGAGACTTGAACTTGTATTGTGGCGATGAACACACCTCTTCAGAAGAAGACTTGAACTCATCCAAATACATGTAGACTGATGCTGAGAATCATCAAGAGAAGAATTAAACAAGTAGAGAGCTAAAGATCTAGCTTATCTGCCTACTACCTATTTCAGCAAGATTATATTGACTTCAAGTGACATACTACTTCTTGATTGTGTTATCTTCATTCATTGCAATGGAGACATAACTTGCTTTTAGCAGTATGCACCTTTGCTGACATCATACTGTTTTCTATGATATCATGTTTGGTTGTTGTGTTCATATGGTATGTATACATCAACTACACATGTATCATCTTAAATTTGCCAAAAGAATATAAAATTCCCATTTTCACACAATTTGTGAAAATGCATGAAACTTTTAGTTGTGGTTCACTGGAAATTTATATAGAAATATTACGGTTCTACCAGTTAATATGGCATGAAACACTTTTTCTCCAGTACGCCTTTGTGGCATACTCTCTTAGGACTTGCTTCTTCCTTTATGTGTCATGTCCCTTCAGCACATTGGTGATCATGACCCTCCATATCTTCCTGTCCCTTGTAACTCTTAATGTTTTGTTTTTTGATATTTCTTCTAAACCCAATTCTACTACTCAAGCTGATCATGTTACATGCTGCTTTCCTTGTCCTTCAATCTGCCCTATGGATATCAGATTTTCCAAGCCTTCCTTCCTCATTAGGTGCCCCAGAAATTTCAACTGCCTCTTCCTGATATTAAGTATAAGTTTCCTTTTTTGTTTCCATGCTCTATAAAACATTGATATTGCTCACATGTTCAGTCCATGATATCCTCAGCATCTTTCTGGAGAATGACATTTCTGTTGCTTCAAGTCTCTTCTTCATTGTCGAGGAGACGGTCCTACATTCACTGGCATTCAAGAGAACATATGTCACATAAGAGTTCAATACTCTTTTCTTTGTTTCTAACAGAATTTTTCTGTCTCTTAATCTTCTGCTTAGCTTTTTTATTTAAATTATATATCACTCACACAGAAACACTCCATCTCTGATACTCTTACTACATAAATATAGCAAATTTTAAACAATATGTGTACATGTAAATCTGACCAAATGTATTATCATAGCAATACTGCACCATAACTTTTCTTTGCATTTTTATTGGCAATTTTTTGACAAGTCTCAAGATACAAGATGTATTTTCAACCAATATCTGTCTAATCTGTGAGTGTGGGCATGAGTGTTCCTTTAAGTGCTGATATATTGAGCTATGTTCAGCCAAATGAAATGTAAGTCTTTTTGTTAGCATTGTTGTAGTAAAGCCAACATATTGTTTGATATTTTTATCAGAGATACAATTTCCTAAAGGACATTTAAATTGATATACAATGTTGGCCTTTTGCAAAATGCTAGTTGGCAGAGAAGAGTTGGTTTGGATAATTAGGTTGGTTGTATTAAATTTAGTATATTATATAATTAATTTATTTTTTACCTGGATCAGTGGGGGATGTATTAGTGCTTATAATATTTTTTGAAAATTTTTCCTCCTGTTTATAGTTGGAATGCATTTGATTATAATATAGTAATTTGATATGTTTAGAGTTATTTGATGATGTATTTTATTCATTTTTATTTATGTTAATATTTCTAATAGCTTGTCTAATTTGTTTATCAACAATGAAATTAGGTAAGTCATTATTAATGAGGGTTGTTTAATATTTTTTAATTCAATGTAGAAAATCTTCTTTTTGAAGAATTTGATTTTGCACCGTTTATTAAGCTTCGTATTCAGTTTTTTAAGTCTACAAAAAAAAAAAAAAAAAAAAAAATAAATCTGTGAACTTGAAGGGATCACAAGAAAAACTAATTGACATGATATACCTAAATCATTTAACCAAACCTGTTTGAATATATATATATATATATATATATATATATATATATATATATACACATATAGTGCTGGTATTAATAAAACAGTACTCGATGTAATAAAACAGAGCTATTAAGTATATATTAATAAATATACATATCCCTCAGCATTAGCATGACCCAGAGTTTCATGCACGATGCATAGGGTTATATATTATACTGGAATTACAGTTTTTAATTTAAAAATTGTATTTGGCAATTAAAAAAAGTGTGAATTATATATGTGTATAAAAAGAGAAAAGAAAATTTTTTAAATTTTAATTGCTAGTTGGACAAAAACAACAGCCACCTTTTTATCAAGAAGAGCTTTATGCTGGACAGTAAGTAAAAGCTTTGAATTAGAAGATTATAAATATTGTAAGTTTCCAGAGATGAATCCTGTCAAACATGTCTGGGCATTTTTTTGATTATAAAAAACCAAGAACAAAAGATTGGCTATTTGTTCTTTATCACATCATTCTGTCAGATTCTGATCTATATCTGATCCAAACTTATACATATATCTTGAACAATAAAAAAAAAAAAAAAATTAAATTAATTAAAATTTCAGACACACTGGGTTTCATATTAATATTTTTTGTATTATTATTTAAATAAGGTTCCTCAACTAGTTTCAGCAATCATGGTCACCATCAGGAGAAAAATATTCCTTCCTGTCTGTAATCTGCAGGAGTGAATGACTGTCTCTGAAGAAAGTGAATTTTGTCTGTAGTTTTCATTTGTTATTTTATTGTTAAATTTGATCAGTCCTTGCATTGGTTAAATGGCCTCTTTCAAATTTTTTTTAAATTGAGGCTGGAGGATTCATGAAGCTCATTCTGACAACTTTATTGATTGCTGGGAAGGAGATGTGTGTGTTAAGTGTATCTTTTAGTTTTTTTGGCAGGTGTGGGAATGTGTATATATATATTTGTGTGAGTGTGTGTCTGTGGGTGACCTCAACACATTTGCAAGCATGTCTGTCTAGTGTCGTTGAGAAATGTGGGTTGGGGGATTGAACTATGCGATTATATATACAGTGCAACCTCAGTTCTCGAATGTCTCAGATGTCGGACAAATTGGTTTTCGAACAGAAAATTTGAGATGAAAATGCCTCGGTTATTGAACAAAATTTCAGTTCTTGAACAACATTGCCAAACTGAGTTAACCCAAATGCAATAATTTCTGAGTTGACCGCCATGTTGTATACATTCGTGTGTTGTGTTGTGCTTTTTTTTTCCAATTTTATTGAACTGTGACTTTTTTTCTCTACATTGATTCCTATTGGAAAAATATTTTCGGTTTACAAACAGCCTTCAGGAACAAATTAAATTTGTGAACCAAGGTTCCACTGTGTGTATATATATATATATATATATATATATATAGAAGAGGGATTAAAATATATATATATATATATATATATATATATATATATATATATATATATATATTTTTGACAATGTGGAAAAAGTTTTCAAGCATTGCTTTAGGAGTTCAGTGGATTAAACAGATGTTTACATTGATGCAACTAGACATGCACACAAAGGTGAGGGGACAGTGAGAATTTTAAATTTGCATTTTTTTTTAAATATATACATTGGGTACACAGTCTAACTGATTTCATTTACTTTCTTTTGTTAGTGTTTCCATCACTTTTGTAATTTAAAGCAGGCATTCAAATGTATGTCATTATATCAGGTATTGGTGGCATGCCCTAAAAACTGATGAAAACCATAAGGAAAATTTTAATCCCTCTTCTCAGAACAATCAGTCCATCACATATTAAAAATTCACACAACCTGGTTGAAAAACTGATTGGAATAAAAATGAGTGACTTACTTATGGCAAGCTTAGATTTTAAATCCCTTTACACCAACATTCATGTTAGCAAATATTTAAATCATTTAAAAAACCATTTAACACAATCAAAAATAAACCTGTTCCTACCAATAGATAAAATAATAAAAATCTGCCATCTTATCACCAATCAATGCTATTTCACATTTAACAATTTTTATAAATAAAAATTTGGATTATGAATAGTTTTGCCTCTAAATTGTGTTTTGGCATGTATTTTTTTGAAAATTTCTTGAATCTGATCCTTTCCAAAATATTTTACCTAAACAATTAACTTACGTCTGGAATATAGATGATGCTCTTTTAATATATCTCCATGAAACTAATTTACCTGTACTTAATATCTTTAACACTTTTCATATCTTTCCTTCCTTCTAAATATTTTAATACTTTTCATATCTTATACATTTCATATATTTTTCCATTACAAATCCATGCAAATATTTTTTATACTTTTGATATCTTTTTCCTCATGGATATCTTTAATGCTTTTGATATCCTATCATATATGAAAACATTTTTTATGATTTTGATATCCTTTCTTTCTACCAAATTCTTATCTGATAAATTATCATATACATATATTTATTTCAATATATTCATATATATATCTACATACATCGACATGCTTATAGTAGGCTGCATAAAAATGTTTTGTATAAATATTAATATTAAAATGTCAATTTTTTCCTTAGATGTAAATTTCAAAATTGCTAAGATATAATTGTTTGCATTACAAATTTTCTTTGTAAATTTGTCAAAGATTAAAATGCAAAACAAGTTCAGTTTTTTTAAAAATCGAAAAGAAAACAAAATTTATTAAAAGGACATTTAAAAAGTTAATTCCTTACAATTTACCCTACAGTCTTGAAATTTTCAAGACTTGCTTCACTGTTTCTGAACAAACAGTAAGTTAAAAAAAAAAACAATAAAATGTACCTGTTTATCTTGGGGCATGAAAATTGTCAAAAACACTCTCACATTGAAGTTTGCTAACAAGCTTAAAAACTTTTTGGCAGTGTTGAATATCAAATGTGATACAAGATGTGAGTCGATTCATCAATGAGTGACCTTTAGTCATCTTGAATAAATAAGTACATAAGTACATAAATTAATAAAGAAACTGAGAAATTGGAAATATGTTGTTATCATTTTAACATTTTTTTTACTGTTTTATTATTAGTTTTACTCCATATTATTGCTACTTTTTATCACAACACTGTTTGGTACTAGCACAAATTGCTGAAGGATTTATTAGCCCAGACTTTCAGGATGTAAAGCTTGTAATAACAATAATAATGAAAAAGCTTTATATAAAAAGCAACATTAATAAGATGAAGTAAAACTAGTATGAAAATAAGCATAAGGAAAAAGATTTGTTTAAATAGCAACAATAAGATGGATTAAAACTAGTAATAATAAAAATGAAAAATTCCATTTAAAAATATCCACAGTTCAAATAGCAGAAAAATAAAATTGATTTACTCAAAGATGTTAATGAAATTCAGAGATTAATCCATTAATATTCACAAGCTCATTTTTGAGAGAAGTTTGGTATTTATGGGTTATAAATAGAAACCTACAAGTGTCGGGTGAAAACTTCATAGGCTTTCTTCACTTGTATGTCTTTTAGTCTACCAAGTGGTGTATCGACATTTCTATCTTTGTCAGCCTATGAACTTTCTAACCAACCCTTGTATGATTGATATTGGATTTTATAAACCTACTAGCAGCATGGCCCGGCATTGCCCGTGCTTGATTCAAAAATCATACGACTCATACAGTAATCAGTCTGTCTATATTTCTGAGATGAGGTATTATGTACATTATTTACATTATTCGGACTATTGTTCTCATCTTTGTCGCCATATTTATCACAACATTTTGGCCGTTGTATGCTCTGGCCTTCTTCAGGTGGTTGGAATGTCAAACTGAACCCTTTATTTCGCTCACTGGAGTAGACTGTTCTAGTTCCACGTTCCATGTTTAATGGATGTCAGTTATCAGTTATCTCCTGTTAATTCCCCTCTCCAAGTTCTCCACTGCCCTAACCGGGTATTGAACTTACACTCTTTGGGTCCTGTCACTGGATCTAACCAACGCCTTTATGCACTGTGCCATGTGTCCTCAAGGACACATGGCACAGTGAAGAAGGCCAGAGCGTACAACTGCTGAAACGTTGTGATAAATATGGCGACAAAGATGAGGATAATAGTCCGAATAATGTAAATAATGTTTATACAGTAATCACTATCACTTGACTTAAAATATTTTTGCCCTTCCTTGCCTTTAAAGGAGTGCCCTTTGCTGTGCTGATGTTGCTACATGCCTTACTTCTTGCCTATCTCACACTGCGAATTTTTCTAAGCTCTATACTAAACATTAAATCTGTTATGAAAAAAGAACTAAACAAAATGAACACAAAACGATCAGCTTTAAAAAAGGACTTGCAACTGGAAAAACCGAATGAAAAAAGAATGTTAACAACAAATACTTTTTCACACCCAACCCAGTTCTGCGGAATCAGAATCAACGTTGAGTTTAAGCAAGCGAATGAGCCAATTGGAGTAAAGTGCCATGCAGATTTAAATTTTTCCCACTTGTGATGAATGCAGCCTCTTGATTTTTTTTGCATGCGAGTTAACATTCGTGTCAGTCAGCTGTTGGCTCTCACGCTGGCCAGTAGAATCTTCCTGCCTATTCGTGGTAGCCAGCTATTGGCTCTCACTCTGGCCAGTAGAAAATGGCTGCAAACTACATGAAAACTGCCGTAGAAGCATGAAAAAATTGATTATTTCCACTATTGATGGGAGTTGGGAAATGCAAAGTCAGTCTTGGCCTTCCCACTAACTTGGAGCATGTGCATGTAAATTTTGGTGCAAATCCGTCAAAAAATGCAGCCATGCATTCGTTACACACACACACACACACACACACACACACATCCAGATAGAGATAATTAATAAAGATTTTTATTTTTATTTTAGCTAATACTGGGTTTTTACAATAGACATTAATATATTAAGAAATGGACAAAGTCCGACAATATATTTATTAAAGACATTTTTATGTTTAATGTTCTTTTTTATAGATACAAGTATTTAAGTAAATATTATTTAATACTGTTTATTATAAACAGAGCATTTACTTAAATACTTGTATCTATAAAAAAGAACGTTAAACATAAAAATGTCTTTAATAAATATATAGACATTAATGTACACTGTGTTTAATGAATGTCAGTTATCTCCTGTTAATTCCCCTCTCCAAGTTCTCCACTGCTTTAACAGGGTATCCATGAAATATGGCACATGGAGCTAAAACAGTTTACCCCAGTGAGTGGCATAAAGGGTTCAGTTCGACATTCCAACCACCTGAAGAATGACAGAGCGTATAACGGCCGAAACATTGTAATAAATATGGCAACAAAGATGAGGACAATAATTTGAATAATGAAAATAGTGTACATAATACCTCATCTCAGAAATATAGACAGATACAGGCATTAATGTGTTAAAGAATTTTCTTTTTCCTATATATGAGCTTCTTCATCTCTCCCAGGGAAGTTTTTCTCATTGCATTTATTTAATTTGTACAGCAAGACATTGCTACAAGGACTAGAAGACCAACCGGGATGTATTTTAGGCATATTTAACCTTAGCATGGGATGTGCATTGTGGTGCAATGGATGTCAGCTTGGAGTGAAAACTTGGAGAGCCAAGTTTGAATTCCACTCAAGTTTTGTTTATTCACTTACACACAGTTACCCTTGGGAAAGGTATGAATCCACCTCAGCTATGGGTTGAATAGCAGGACAGACTGGGTTCTTTAGCTGTGGTTGGCAACCAGTCTCCCAGAAAGAAATGGCAGGAAAAAATCTACCTTGTCAGCCATGTACTGAAAGATACATAATCACCCAAGTGTGTATCATGTATGGTATTTAAGTGACAGAAACATAACATACAATATGCAGGCAATATTGTTTACATTATTTACATTATTCAGACTATTGTCCTCATCTTCATTGCCATATTCACAACATTTTGGCTGTTGTGCACTCTGGCCTTCTTCAGGTGATTGGAATTTCAAACTGAACCCTTTGTTTCATCCACCAGGGTGGTTTCATGTGCCATGCCTCTTCCAGATGTCTCAGTTATTTCCCTTTAACTCAACTCTCCAAGTTTTTTGGCTCACCACTGCTGTAGCCTGGTATTGAACTCACACCTCTTTGGGTCTAGTTACTGGATCTAACCAACTTTTTTATCCACTGGGACATGTGTCCTTAAGGATAATCATAATACCTCATCTCAGAGATACAGACAGAGGCAATACGACGTTAGTAGATCCAAAAGGAAAACTTAAAGGACTATTATAGAATTTAGTAAATAAAAACAAGAAGAAAAACTAACTAGTAAGAACTTGTCAGCCAAAAGGACAACCCAAGATGTGAGTTATATATCAGAGATGTAATAATTAAGTAGCCATAGATATGTAAGGATGGTAACAGATGACAGAATGTGTGACACAGAAATTCACTGGTACACAGGACTAATGAAAAATGTAATAAAAGATAGAAGAAATAGCCTTAAAAGAAAGAAAAAAAAAGTAAGACAACACTGTAATGTCTAATAATATGATAGTGAATACTGGATGATTTTGTCACAAATGTAGACAAGACTTGGTTCAACTAATAGTGAGAATACCATGGACAGAGAAACTAAGACATTTAATAGGAACTACAAACTACTGGTAATAATCAAAAAGAAACAGCTGACATTTTGGAGACAAATAATAAGAAAAGAAGACTGGGAGAATTTAATACTCACAAGGTACAATTATGGCAAGATAAACTGTAGAAAACCATAAGTTATTTGACTAGTTTTGGTAAATGGATGGCAGAACAATTTTCACAAACTTGTAAAATGTCAAGAATTACTTCACATCACAAAACAGGAGGTTTTGGAGAACCATGACCTGAAGTGATATAGAGAGATCACAGCTGTTAACATGAATTTAAAGATCTTGATTTTTATTTAATCAATTGTGTTTTGGTTCTTGCATGTTTGATAAAATAAATATTAACTTTCACACTGCTAATATGAATTTTTAGTTATTTAATTGATTTTCTTTTGGTATTGTGAAAGTGAAGTTTTATAAGACTGATTATTAAATAAAAATAAAAAATAAAGTATGTTCACAATATGGTAAAATTCAAACACTAACCAAAACATCTCTGTCTCCCTCTCTCTAACATACTGAATGAGTGTAAATCTCCTTCAGCATTTCCTTCATTGTTGGTTTTTACACTAAGAGATAAAGGAGGCTGAGTGGACACAAGTGACCACCAATCTCTGTAGCCAAACCTTCCATTTTATCCCTCAGGCTGGCTCATGATGTTTTCTGTTAAACTGAAGGTCAGAGGTTGACCAAAACATATAATGGCCAGCCATGACACAGCGGTCACAAGGTAGAGATGTGCTTTCGGGCAAAACTCTGAAAAACCCATTCATGATGCTTTTTCTTTTTGCCAAGCCAAAAGAGGTGACATACAGACAAATGTAAGTGTCCGTGGGCAGCAAGAAGACAGAGAACCACTAGAAGGAATAAAAACCAGAGCTGCATAAGGAAGTCTCTTGAGATATAGGCTCTCATTCTAACGGAGTTTAGGCAAATGAGAAAAAGAAGGATTACAATAATGGTACTGTCATAATCTCCTAACACACTGACTTTATGGCTTGAGGCATTTGCCCTCGAAACAGCACTTAGGGTGAGAAGGACATGCTGTATTCATTGTAAAGGGCAGTAAGTAATAATTTTTTTTTTTTTTATTTCTTTTCGTTAGTTTTTAACATTTTATATTTATTCTTGTAATCCATTAGCAATGTGGGTAATGTTTTGTGTCCATTCATCACAGACACTTACAAAGAGTCACCTGGATTAGGATCATACTCCAAATATGGAGAACGGCCGTCAGAATAATCAACTTTATCTTCATTGCATGAATGGAACAAGTGCAAGAAAAAATAAAATAATATTATACAATGCATTTCAAAATTCTGAGAATCTAATAAATGATTTATGTAGATTTTCCTTGGAAACATGATCCATTCAGTCAAATTTCTTCATTAATTTTATCACATTGTTTCAGTCAACGTACCCTCCAGCCTTCATCAAATGTCTGCTACGTTTGGTAACTTTCAACAAATAATAGGATCAAGAATCAGATAAATAAAATCCTCAAACTAGATTAATCAGTTGGTTCAAGAATTATTTAAATGTATATTGTTTTGATCATTAGATTGTAGCCAGTTCACTCTCACACACTACTCAGGCATGGTTCCACATGGCTAATCTTGTTCAGATTTAAAGCCAGAAAGTATTTTTAAATTGTAAGAATTTTTGGTGATAATAATGATTTATTGATACTACTAATTAACCCATAGCTGGGAGAGAAGAGGTGGATTCATACCTTTCTCAATGGTATTTGTTCATAAATGAGTTTAACGAACCCAATTGGAATTGGAACTTGGCTCTCTGATTTCCAATTCTAAATCATTATCCATTACACCACCCACACATCCAAGCTTAGAGCACCTGGTATTCCCAAATGGTCACCCATCTAATTACTGACCAGGTTCAATGTTGTTTAAATTCAGTGAGAAAGCGGTAATAAATGGAGATTACGAGGATAAGGAGGATAGATAATGATTGGACTTGAAGAGGTCAAGATAAAAATCTTCAGATATTTTTATATATTTATGAATAAAAAAATTGTTTTCATAGTTATTTCTTTATAATATGGCAAATTATATTGCATTGTAGTTGGCAAAAAAAATTATAATATTGTAAATATAAGATTATTATTACCAATAAACAATCTAATAAATAAAAAGTATGCATAAATCTAGTTTCATATGACTGGGTTTCATTAAAATTCTAAAAATAGCTTCTTAAAACAAGAATAATTCCCAAGGGAGTATACATTAATAGCTATATCAAGAGAAAAATTGTCTGTTTTTTTGCAGATATGTTTGTTAAACTTTTCCAACTCTTTAACTTCATACTTTTTAACTAAAAATGAGAAAATTAATTTATATTATGATCGTTTATCTCTGACTGTTGCCTGGTCTGGTTTAGTGCTCCTGCTGTACACCTTGAAATTCATGACAAAATCAAAAGGTGGCTACATAATTAACTAATCCTGACCATGCATCAGTAATTCAATCACTTTCATCATGATATGGATTCCCTCTATCTTTGCTACAAATATTTTTATTGCAACTATTCTGATGAGCTTTTTATCCCTATTGCTCAGATATGAATTTAAGTATGCTACTAGGTTGGCAGTTAGGTCTCACTGTTTTACTATTGAACTAGTTAGATGCAACCGCCACTTCAACATAACTTCCCACTTGTGGAACTCCCTTCTAATTTCTTGCTTCCCTAATAACTACAATCTTTAAAAATCTAATTGCAACATCTGTCAGAAACTTCAGTTTTCTTAAACCCTGTTCCTTTTGGTTCTTTCCTTAATCTGACCCATTCTCAGTATTCTTATTCACTTCCATGCTTGGTAACCCCCAACATTCCAGTGCTATTATCACCTTGCTTAGGGGGAAACAATTAAAAAACATTAGTTAAAAGGAGGCACGGTGGATTAATAGATAGTGACTTGGATTGAGGAATCAGAGAGCCGAGTTCAAATTCCAGTTGAATCTATTACATTCACATGTGCTAATACCCTTGGGAAAGGTATGAATCCTCTTCTTCTCCCCCTAGATATGGATAAATAGCAGGACAGACCAGGTTCTATAGCCTTGGATAGCAACGGGTCTACCGCAGAAAGAAATTGCAACCTACAGTGGGAAAAAATTTGACTTGTCAGTCATGTATTGAAAGATACATGATTGTCTAAGCATGTATCACACATGGCACATAACTGAGTTAAAAGGAATATATATATCAGCAAAAAAGTACATTTGGTTTAATAATTTTTACAGTTTAAAGAAAAACAATGTTGATCAATTAGGAAGAAATGTTTCTTTCATGTGGAAAGTAAAAAAAAAAAAATGAGATAAGAATATTTGGAAAAAAAAAAAGAAACCAAGGATTTAAATTTCATTTAACATCAGATTATTATGAAATGGAAAATATATAAACAGTATATATGTATGACTTTCAAATAGAAAATTTCCTAAGTAAAAGGAGAAATAAGTAAATATATGTTTTTTATAATGGTATTTGTGCTGTGCAAGACCTGAAGGTTATTTGGGGTAGAGGGTTACAGAGTAAGAGACCAAGCTTATGTGGATATGTAGGGAAGATAATAGGTAACTCTTGGCTTGAACAATCAGGAAGCATCTTCTTGGGAGTTGTTTCCACTAGGCAATGGTTCATGGGAAGAAGCTACTTGAGTGGAACTTACATCTCATCAAAGGAATACAAAGGGAATGATGGCAGTTCAATACAATGTGCATATCATGGTAGGTCTTAGCCATGATCGTTAAGACTGGTGGAAATGTAGTTCATCTGAAAAATTTTCTATGCAAATAGTGAGAGGCTGTGATGTCTCATCTGTGAGAAAGAGGTTGTAGGGTGGAAAGTAATCCATCACCCACAGGGATGTAGAGATACTTTTGGACTCTATCAAGATTGGAAAGTGAAAACAGGGCAGTACTCCATTTATGGCTTGATCTTGTTCTTGTAAAAGAAGCAGCCAGTAGGAATCGAGTACTTACTGAAGCAGTACAGGGAACTGACCATTTTTAGAGAATCTTTAGCAATGGTATGAATTCCACTTAAGGTCTGGGCTGAGTTTAAATACCAATAGGTCCTCAAGTCATAGTGCCACATGAAGGATATATCCATTTATCATGATTGGTGAAAGTTCTAGGTTTGATCGGTGATGGTAGAATGTCACTTGTTTGGTTTTTTAGGCACTGAATGTGACCAGCCAGTTTTTCCACGACTGAGCACTTATATGCATATAGGGCAAATAGAAAGAAATAAGATGGTAATGAGTAAGTCTTGATATAAAAACATGAAATTTATTTTAAATTGTAAGAATAGATACTCATATCAACTATATTTCATTTACAGTTAGAGAATCAAATCACAGACGGATGGTTAAAAAAAAAATAATTTTCATATAGAACCTCACTTTATGTGATTTTTCCCCTTGCAAATGTTTTTAAAGAATTCAAATAAACCAATTCCTGATGTCTGGACATCAGCAGTTGATGTAATTGACAAGCTAACTAGTCTTTTTTCTTATATTCTAGAGTGTATGTAACTTTTTATAAGTTTGAGCTTTGAGAAACTACATTGTTACAATTACTAGAAGTGTGAAAAGGATCCTTGAAGCATTTGGGACATTGTCTATGAGATTTTGTTGTTGCGTAAAGAGAAGTTCTTGTGGTAGTATAGATTTTGGAACTCTTTGAGCATTTTTTTTTAAAGTGTTACACCCCAAGGAAGGCAGGAAGCCACTAGTACACATTGGGTTACAGAGAGTTGGAGCAAGAGCAAAGAGGAGTGATAGAGAAAAGGATGAAGAGAAGGATAGGGGATAGATCAAGGTATCTAGAGATGTTGATTGACATTATATTTGAATAGTTGGAGATCAGGGAAATGGGGAGGGAGTTCCACAGACGAGGAGTGTGAAACATGAAGCTATTGAAGTAGAAGAGATGGCTACATTTAACAGTTTTGACAGTGAAAGGGTGAGAACGAGATGCCAACCTAGTTGAACGCTTAAACTCATGAAGTCTGGGAACCAGCAAAAGCAGCTCATCTGAGCAGCTACCATGAAAGTATTTGTAAAAAAGACAGAGGGAAGCGACGACATGTCTGTGAGAGTGACTGCAGATGAGATGCCAGATCAGGGCCAATTACATTGCATATCTGTCTCTGGATCTTATCAAGAACCTTGAGACAAACAGAAGGGGTACTGGATCATATATGGCAGCAATTTTGCAACACATACCTTCAACTTCAATGTCTTTGTTTCCATTAGACATCAATGATATTTCCAAATTATTACAAATGTGTCTTCAGCAGTTTTTTCCTTTATATATACATGGATTTTTAGGTTGTGTAACAGTTATCAGGACAAAAAGTGGTATCAGTTTGCTGAGTTCAAATTCCAATTGGGTCTTTTACATTTCTTTAACAATAATGTCATTGGAAAAGGCATGAATCCATCCTCCTTTGTTTATGGGTTAAAGAAAAGGGCAGAAAGGGTTCTCTTGCTTTGGTTGGCAATCAGTCTAGGAAAGGAAAACCCTGAATTTTAACTGGAGACATTAAGTGCAAAAAGGCACATTCCTTGTGTCAAAAGCAGGTCTGGCCATTTACTGCAACTGATCCCCCACAAGATATCCAGGATCTCACCTTGTTCCTGGATTCTGGACAATATAACAAGAGGGTAACTCTGGATCTGTACAACTCCTAAAAATCTCCTCTGATTGGCTGTTCCTTCATCATCCGTTGGGTTGGATGGTGTTTTTGCATATAGTAATAATAACAAAAACTGTTTTTATCTAAAAGCTCATTAGTCACCAGTACATTAGCCTGCCATGTTACTTCAGGATGTTGGTGATCATGGCTCTCCACAATTTCCTGTACTTAATAAGTTTTATCTTTCTGTTATCTCACTTAAATCTTGTTCTGTCAACCATTTACTCAAACTCACTTGGTAGGTTATGTGTTATTTTTCTCTGTCCCACTTGCCAATATGTCCTGTGAGTATCAAATTTTTTAAGCCTTCTTTCCCCACATGTCCTAGAAATTTCAACTCTCTCTTTCTGATGTTTCATTTCCATTTTTTCTAAAACTTTGTCGTTGCTCACATGTTCAGTCCATGGTATTCTCATCATCTTTCTGTAGAACCATATTTCTGTTAATTCAAGTCTCTTCCTCATCTGAGAGGTGATTGTCCAACATTCATATAGAAATACTGATATTAAACCGACATTCTTTTCTTTGTTTCTAAGGATATTTTCTTGTTTCATATTACTTTGCTTAGCTTTTGGAGTCACCTTTATCCATCTAGAGGATAATGCTTTTAAAGGAAGCCATTTTGTAAATATAGTGTTCAATATTAAGAAATAGAGCATTAATAGTAAATAAATTAAAAGTTCATACTTATCTTTCAACTTCAACATTAATTACACCACTCTTCAGGAGAAAGATAAATCAATTGATTTAACTTACTAATTGCATCAGCAGACACATTAGATTCAATACATGATGTGCAAAGGATAGTAGCTTGAAATAAGAAATCCCTGAGCCAATTTTGAATTCCAGTTGGGTTTCTTACATTAATTACACATCAATACCCTTGGGAAAGGTATGAATCTATCTCTCCCCAGCTATGGGTTAAATAGTAAAAATTGTATCTCAAAAAAGTCATTGTTATTCCCATCAAAAAACTGTTCTCATAGTCCTAATTGTGTTTTGGCTTTAAATAACTCACACAGAGCATTGATAAGCTATAAAAAAAAAAATCAATAAATCAATAGGCTCAATATGGAAGTATGTCCAGATGAGTCTAAAGTTTGTGTCATCATACTTTTCCATTGAAACACCATGTATATCACCAAGATAATATGTCAGAGGTTTCAAATTATTGACCATACTAGTTTCACTGAATGCTAGTTACAATTTGCAAATGTTTTTTTTGTTTTTTTTAAAGTCAAGCAAAGCAGTAAAGCCACAAGAATGCAAGGGGGTTACTGAGTGTTAGAGAATATGAGAAAGGAGAGAGGACAATAAGAGAACAAGAATTAAGAAAACAGAAGATAACAATTGACATTGCATTTAAATTTTTGAAGATCAAAGTTGACTGAGAAGCAAGAAGTCAGAAGAGAGTTCCACAAGCAAGAAATGTGATAGAAGAAACTCTTAGCATGGAATTTATGGTTACATCTAGCTGCCATTTCAAATGTAAAATGATGAGACCTTGCAGCCAATGTGGTACTGTACTTAAATTCATAAAGTTTAGGTACCATAGCAAAAAGTTCATCAGAACAATTACTGTCACAATTAGTTGATGTATAAACAATTAGAGTATGGTTCAGACAACAACAAAGTATGATCACTGACTACTAAAGTTAAAACGGTTGCATTACAGCAAAAAATAGTAGGACTCTTCTCTTTACCATTATGTTTGTCATTCATATTACTACTATTATCATATATCGTTGGTCATGCAGATTTGAATCTGGCAGTTCTATTTGCTGAAGTCTATGGAATTACCCTTGTCTACCAGGGAACTTCAACTAATGCTTATATAAAGGAATATAAAATGTAAGGACACAAAGCCAATCTCTTTGTTATTCACCCATATTCTTGGAATATTCTCAATCCCCAGTAAACCATATACAGCACAATATTGACACTAGTAAATTTCATATCTGAAAAAGCCTCATGCAAATTTACGAATATCTTTACTACAACATATGTAAATATGCCTCTTCAACTGTGTTATCAAACTTCAACACTAATAAAAACTAGTAACTGAATCATAGGCAAATTTAATTTCTTTTAATCAAATAAATCCCAAGAAATATTATCTTTTATCTTCAGGCTCAGAAATCTCATTACTTGATGCTTTGATTGCATTATCAGTTGTCCAATATGACTAACATAAGGTTCGCAGGTCAAAATAAATAATATTTGGATAGGTTTGTATTAAAACCTGATTTTCACACCTTTTAGGAACAGTATTAACTCATTCAAAAGGTAATAAATGAGTAAATATCAATTGTAAGAAGATGGAATGCATGGTTGCTAGTAAATGCAGGAGCCCAACATGCAAATTACAAATTGGAGATATCAAAATCAATCAAGTACAATAATTTACATTCCTAGGAAGTGTTTTAACAGAGGACAGAAAGTGTGACTTTGAAATCTGAAGGTGCATTGGATAAAGAAACTTTTTTTTAAAAAAACAAAGAAAAGAGTATTGAACTGTTATGTAATATCAGTATTTCTATATGGCTGTGAATATGGGACAATCTCCTTTCAGATGAAGAAAAAACTTGAAATGTGGTTCTACAGAAGGATGCTGAACTAAACATGTGAGTAATGACTAAGTTTTAGAGAAAATGGAAACAAAAAAGATACTTATAACTAACATCAGAAAGAGAGAGGTGAAATTTCTGTAGCACATAATGAGGAAAGAGGGCTTGGAAAATTCGATACTTACAAGACAGATTGACGACAAACTTGAATAAATGGATGATGGAGAAAGATTCGGGAGGGATAACAAAAAAGATCAAATTTATTAAGAGCTGCAAAGAACAGAAAATTCTGGAGAGCCATGATTGCAAACTTCCTGAAGGGACATAGCAGACAGAAGAAGAGAAATTCATTCTGGATATCTTTCTCATCTATTTGCCCCTTTCTTTACTCTTTGGGTACCTATATAATCTCTATGCCTTAGCTATGCTAATTATATTGCCATTTACGTACCGTTGCACTTTTCTTATCGTTTATTGAGAATATTTTCAATTCCTTTCTTGAGCATTGTTATTACACTTAACTATGGCCAATTACTCCACAGAATTTATCTCGTCCCCCAATTGTGGATGAAAAAGTCAGACATGTATCTGTAAAAATCATTGTTATTCTCAAAAAATTGTTAATCCCAAATATATTTCAGCTTTAAATAACCCCAAAGGGCTGATAAGCCATAAAAAACAAATTAATCAATAGACCAATAAGAAAAAGATATTTTGAATTTGAATATATTGACTTCTTTGCAATGTGACAGTATCATATAATAGCATGTAGAAGAAAACCTGTTTTTGAGTTTTCAGGAAAATTCATACAATACAGTTTGGTGGGATCCTTGTTTTATGAAAAGCTGACACAAATTAACACTGAAAATATAAAGCCGTTTACCAGGCTCAATTCTATTCAGTCATGATATATTTTTTTTTTTTTTTTGCAGACTTTGCCATAATCACTTTTAATATCATCTTTTCCCCTGTGTGTGTGTTTCCCCAAAATAGTTTTATTTGTGCATATTTCAGGAACAGCTTCTCTTGCTTTGATAGCTTCTTCATTTGTTCTGCCTTTTTCTTTGCACTACTCTGCGCTCCAGAAGGGAATTTCTTATCAGCCATAGCTTACTGGAAAAAAAAAAAAAATAAACAAAAATGTTCTTCTACAGTATTTTGACAAGAAACCCCAAATAAGACTCCCATCAGTGTATTATATAGGTCTGTCCAGCAAATCCCCTCCATCAGGCAAGCTAATGATAAAAAAGTCTAAAAAAAAATATGACTCTTTCTCCATACCTAGAAATAAAAGTTACAACTTTTTTTTACCAATGTTTTTCTTTTATACTAAACAGGAATGTTTTTATATGGTCATCTCAAAAAGAGCCACATTGTCCAAAATTAGACTTATCTGAGATTTCAAAACTTCAAAACAGCTAAGTATGAGCAGATATTTTGTTCAAACAATTAATGACTAAACAACGTGTATTCAATAATTTTAAGTCATTTCCTAATTAAAATAATTAGGAATTAAAATTAAAAAATATCTGTCATTCAAAAAAAAATATCTAGAATGAGCTAGACCAGTTTTGCTGCAGAAATGAATTTGGAGCTCTGAGATAGATTTGAAAATCTGGGACTAAACAAAAATAAAAATTCCTCCCTGGTCTTTTGAACAGGAGTAGAGGTTTATCCATTGTTTTCTGTTTGGAATTGGATTTTTGGTTCTTTCTAAATTCAAATTCAACTCTGCCTAATTTTGAAATTTAAACTATTATTTGGTTTCTACTTCCTCCGAAAGTTTTTTTCCTTCTCTTTCACTTCCAGTAGCCCCTTGTTTCTTAGTGGTGTTATCACCTTGCTTGGGGTGAATTGGTTAAAAAGTAAGTGTCCAGAACTATCTTCTGCTGCATAGCAGAATGAGAACAATTTACTCCTGTAGATTAAATAAATGCTTCAGTTTAACATTCCATTATGGTTACCTAGATCAACAATCACCAATAGCTGAAATGTAGTGATAATAACAACAAAGATGAGGATAGTAGTCCACATGTAAATAATCTGAATAACTGAGTTGAATGTCAGGTGGAATCAGGCAATCAAAGAAGATTAATTGCAGCAGCTATCGATTATTATGTTTAAATACCGTAATTCCCTATGTATAATATGCATTTTTTTCTAAAAAAAATTATAAGCAAAATTAGGAGTGTGTATTATGCACAAAAAAAATCTTTAAAAAATTGCCATTTCATAAGTCAATTTCAGTGGCAGAATGACTACTCACCATACACATACAACAATTTGACACTAACATTCAGCAATTGTGATCCCATAAGGATGTCAAATGCAATCATATGTACTTAACAATGCTTACAAATGTAAAATAAAATAAGAATTATCATAAAACTAAATTAGAATATTATTATTCTATGTTTAAAAACTTTTTTAATAGAGTAGGAAATGCTGGCTTTAATGAAATTGGAGAGGTACAATTTATAGGGTTTGATAACTAAACAAAGGTTGCATATTATGCTTGATGTTAAGCATTTTCCCACACTTTCAGCACAATTTTATGGGTGTGTATTATTGATGAAGGCATATTATATATGGGGAATTACAGTATATGTTTTAATCTTTTTTGTGATTAATAATCTTTAGTTTATTTTGATACAAAATGTCTATAAATTCAGGAATATTTCAGAAAAATTAATTTTGCAACTACAAAAACATTTTTTATACTTTTCCTATTTTAATTTTCTAAAACACTTGTATTTCAATGTTAGTTACCATTTTTGTTTTCTGACATTCATTGCAGTAATATTCTTAAAATTTTGAATGGGAATTCATACTCACCGTTTCTTAACCCTCATTGAAGGGAGACTACAAAAGTTTTATTTATTACCGCATTAATTCAAATGTTAATGAATAAAAATTCACAATGAATAAAACAGCACAGAAGAATAGGAAACATTCTATTACTTTATTTATTTTTTTTGATAGAATCAAATGAAAATAAAATTAAAACTGAATACATAATCTTTTAAAGCTTAAAATCTGAAGCAACATGAATGAGGTGTAGTTAGCTACAATAGGATTTTTAGGAGATAGGTGTAAAATAAATCTAAATTTGTATACAGGTCATTAAGATTTATACGTCCTGACCTAGGTATATCTATAGACAGAGCATATTAAGACCTAAAAACCAATCCCTTTATTTGCATAATGATAGTTGTCTTGATTTAATATAAACTGTTTCAATGACTTTCAGGTTATTGTCTGTGAACTGCTCCAAACATATCCTCCCTGAAGAATCAAGAACATTCTTAATTTTTAATTAGATGTTTTTGTGGATGGAGTCAAAGAAATATTTGCTTGATCTCCTGTGCCTTAGTTTAGCTTTATCAGTAGACACTCTAATATCTCAGAAGAGAATATCTAGCAAAATAATTTTTGGATGCTATATCAAATCATGGTGACTAATACAACAAACTTTCTGACTTGTATTCTATGATTTTATTGGTGTGTTTTAAGATGTAAGTATTTTCTTGAGTGAGATTGGTTTATAAATATTGTATTTGGTATTTTAGTGTATATGACAACCTCAATGATACAAGTAAATAAGATTTGCAAAATATTACAGTCATGTATAATGCAAACTACTACAATGACTTTCAATTCTGATGAGAAATTTCTCATATTGTTTAATAAAATAAATATGATAAATTTCAATTTTCACTATAATAATAAACCCCAAAATCAAAACATGTGGTTCCTACCCTCTTATGCACTTAACTCTACCCCTAAATGATAGAATTGCCAGTAAACTTTTCTGTAATGATTGGTCTCTCTTAATATTTTATTATATTGAATATTTATAATCACTTTTTATACATTGTTTTGGTTTCAGTCCCCATAGAAATGATTGCAAAACACTTGCACCTCCCCAATTTATAGGCAGAAGCACACAAATGCATGATGGGATTTTTTTTTTTTTGCTAATAAAATAGGCTCAAATTAGTTTCATTTAACTCTGTCCCGGTCTGTCTTGTCTTGAATTTTTTTTTTTATTGCCGTTCTTTTCTTTTTCTTGTTATTGCTAACTTTGTAAATTCTGTTTGTTGGACAGTTCTATTACTTATCTTGCATTGAACCATTTGGCTACTTACTCCACACATTTATTTTTCCTGCTACACTTCATCATACGGAACCTTTTACACAACATATTGACTGTTCACACACTGTGCAATACTGCAGTTTCATGTAACTTTCTTTTTTCCTGTAGACTTATTATTGTAAACTTTATAATATATTCCTGTAAGCAAACTACCTGCTACTTTCTTTACACATTTAGACAACAGTCATGTTCAGCCTTTGGGCTTCTTTTTTATATCTCTTCTTTTTTCTCTATTATTTATTTTGATATTCTGTCTAAACTAGTCACAAATTTGTTTTGGTAATAAAATAAGCACATCCCATCTATCCTCTTGCTTGTAACCATCCATCACTATAAAATAAACATTTTTCAGTGCCAAAGCCAAATTAGTAAAATAAAGCTTCTACTCAGAGTTGTTATTATATTACATTTGTATTTATTTCTTTGTTCTGGTTCCATGCTTTTGCCATTTAAAAGACCTACTGAGGAATAGTACTTTATCTTCAGAGTTCTGATTACCATAAGGTATTTATTTGGCTCTCTGAGGTACACAAGACAAATGTGTATCAGGAAGCAGTACAAACTTATTCATTATACAATTCATTTATTAATGAATAAGTACTGAAAATTTAATTTAAATCTTTCCATTTCTTTCATGGTAATTATTCTAATGAGCTCTTCACTATGGTACTTAGACTTTTTGAATTTAAGCACAATAATAGATTGGCACCAAGTTCTCATCAATTTACCATTGAGCTGGCTAGATGCAACCATAAAGTCTATGCTAACAGTTTCTTTTCTTGCACTTCTCACTTGTGGAACTTCCTTCTGTCTCCATGCTTTCCAGCCAATTTTAATCTGCAAAAATTTAAATGCAATGTCAACGGCTATCTACTGTCCTCCTCATTACTCTTTTCTCTTCCCACTCATTATTAATGTTTCTGTTCCAAATTCTTCCATATCCTGCAACTCCTTGTGTCCTAGTGGCTTTACTGTCTTGCATGGGGTGATACTTATTTTATAAAATCTGATATTTCTCTAATATTTGGTATTTTTTTACAAACAGAAGTATTGACAGTAGATTGTGCATTACAATGAGATACTTCTTTCCAAAGAGGCTGGTTTTGAGTAGCCACATTTATTTTTCACTGACCACATGTAATATACTAGAAGGAATTTTTTGTTTGGTGTTTTCATACCAATGCATTATGGATATATTAAATACAAATACATAAAAAAAAACAGGCTATTGATTAATAAACTGAGTGTCAACACTTCATCAAACAATAGAAAAATTCATACTGAAGAGAAATTTCAATAAACTTAATGCCATATGGTTAAATCAACTTTGGCAGGAAAGGAAACAAGCCTACTACTGTCACTGCTTAGAACGCATCTCATTAATCTGAGGAGTGGGAGTAATATCTTCAAAAATTTATGAGTTAAGGACGGTGAATGCAATCCTTGGTAGGACCATATGAGTCAGCATAGTTAACAATTTATATTTCCTTACTTGTATTTTTTCTGTCATGTATTTAAGGAATGGATTTCTAAAATGTTTGTCTAATTAGCAAATATAAACTGGGAAAATAAATGTTGATATTGGAAGCTGTTTTGACGTAAGTGTGACAAGTTCCACAAGATGTTTATTGAGAATATATAACATGCTCTGGTTAAAGAGAAGACATGAGGGGGTTACTGAGTAAAAGAAACAGAGAAAACTTTAGTGAGTAGAAAAGACAATAAAAGAACAGATTTCAAAAACAGAACCTGTTGACTGATGTAGCATTTAAATATTTGAAGATCATAGTTGATGGGAGAATAACAAATCAAAAGAGAGTTCCACAGGTGAGAAGTACATGAAAAGAAACCATTAGAATAGAAGTTAAGCTTACACTTAGCTATTTCAACAGTAAACTGATGATACACAGCCACTAATCTAGTATTCTTTTTCTTTCATATGCCATGTCCCTTCTGGATGTTGGTGATCATGGTTCTTCATAATTTCCTGTCTTTTGTAGCTCTTAATAAATATTTGTCTTTTGTTATTTCTCCTAAATCCTGTTCTGCCATCCATTTACTCAAGCTCTATAAGTTCATTATACATTGTTTTCTTCTGTTCCACTTACCTTGAATCTGTCCTGTTTGTATCAAATTTTCCAAGCCCTCTTTCCTCATTATGTGCTCTATAAATTTTAACTCTTTCTGATAATATAAGTGTCCTTTTTATTTCCATTTTTTATTAAACTTTATCATTGCTCACATGGATATACTAGCATTTCTAACTTTTATAAACCATTTTCTGTTTTAACTTTTCATCTAGTTTAGGTTTTCATCAGCATTTATTTCAAGAATTATTTAATTCATGATTTGTTGATTCAATGTAATTGCTAATTGGTAAAAATTCCTGAATCTGAGGAAGTAAATGCAAATATTAAAAACACCCATTAGGCATAAAAGCAAAATCATTTTAAAATCATCAGAACAAATTTCTTAAAAGATGCATCTCATAAAATTCAGAAATTCACTAAGACTAATAAAATTCTTTTTTTACATAGATTATTTGTTCAGAAACTGTTTTACATATTTCTCTGCTATATGTAAAACAAAATGAAGTCAATAAAAAACTTGCTACTTTTTATTATTGCTCACATGTTCAGTTCATGGTATCCCCAGGATACTTCTGTAAAACTATATGTTATCTCAAGTCTTTTCATCTGTGAGGAGACGGTCCAATATTTACTGCCATATAAGAGGACCAATATTACATAACTGTTATTTTTTTCTTTTTTCTAACAAGATTTTCCTGTTTCATAACACTTTGCTTCACTTTTGGAAGGCATCTTTCACTATCCTAATGCACCTTTGGATTTCAGGGTCACACTTTCTTACCTTCATTAAAGCACTTTCTAGATATTTAAATTAATGTACTTGCTTGATTTTGGTATGTCAAACAACCATGCATTCCATCTTCTTATAATTGATGTTTAATCCTTTCTTCACAATTGCCTATCTATATTCTTTATTGATTATCCCAGACTCAAACTGATTATATATATGTATATCAATTAAAAGATATATGTAATCAGTTTGCATCTGGAAAGAGTAATTCTGGCCTTGAGATAATTGACTTTGTGTGGGCTTGAACTCTAACTGTTAAATTTGTAAGTTTATTACAATATTCTCATGAAGATATTTAGGTGCCTTGTCACTACAGTAAGTATATTACAATCAATTTGAACATATCAACCACAGGAAATTAAAAAAAACATACTATATCAGTTCCAGGAAGTGTATTTTAAAATGCACCATACGTCTTGAAGACTTTCAGGAAATGTGCTGGAAATATGGAATGGAATTTTGTACAGTAAGAACAACAATTACAAAACAGGATACAAAAACAGATAAAAAAAAGACATTATTTGGAACTTCCTCTCGTGGATATACTAGCATTTCTAACTGCATAATTTATAAACCATTTTCTGTTTTAACTTTTCATCTAGCTTTAGGTTTTCATCAGCATTTATTTCAAGAATGAAATATTTAATTCATGATTTGTTGAGTTCACTTCCAGTGTAATTGCTAATTGGTAAAAATTCCAGTGAATCTGAGGAAGTAAATGCAAATATTAAAAACACCCATTAGGCATAAAAGCAAAATCATCTTGTAAAATCATCAGAACAAATTTCTTAAAAAGATGCATCTCATAAAATTCAGAAATTCACTAAGACTAATAAAATTCTTTTTTACCTCTGTAGATTATTTGTTCAGAAACTGTTTTACATATTTCTCTGCTATATGTAAAACAAAATGAAGTCAATAAAAAACTTGCTACTTTTTGTTGTCAGGAAAATAAGTATTTAAAATTCAGTGAGATTATTATGACTTTCTTTTTGCCATTTTAAGAATTAATACAAGTTAGCAAAAATTTGATAAAATTAGATAATGATCACAAAAGATGTTATTTTGCAAAAAAATAACAGAAAGAAGGTAATGAAAAGCAGAATCCATGTATAAGTTTGTAAATTTCACTTTGTATTTTATGTTGGTATCAAATGTAAATGAAGAGAAGAAATGAAGGGCAAAGGAATTCAAATATGAAAGAGTGAAAAGAGAAAGTGAGAAAAAAGAAAGAGAATGAAAAAGAAAGTTAGAAAGAAAGAGTGAAGAAAGAAAGAGTTGAAAAAGTCACAATGAAGAAAAAGAGTGAAGATAGAAAAGGGAAGAAAAAAGAGTGAATAGAAGGGAAAAAAAAAGTGAAGATAGAAAGTGGGAAGAAAAAGAGTGAAAATAGAAAGTGGGAAGAAAAAGAGTGAAGATAGAAAGTGGGAAGAAAAAAAAGTGAAGATAGAAAGTGGGAAGAAAAAAGAGGATAGAAGTGGGAAGAAAAAGAGTGAAGATAGAAAGTGGGAAGAAAAAGAGTGAAGATAGAAAGTGGGAAGAAAAAGAGTGAAGATAGAAAGTGGGAAGAAAAAGAGTGAAGATAGAAAGTGGGAAGGAAAAGAGTGAAGATAGAAAGTGGGAAGGAAAAGAGTGAAGATAGAAAGTGGGAAGGAAAAGAGTGAAGATAGAAAGTGGGAAGGGAAAAAAGGAAAAGAAAAAAGGAAGATAAAAGAAAGATGGGAAGAAAAAAGAGTGAAGATAGAAAGTGGGAAGGAAAAAAAAAGATAGATAGAAAGTGGGAAGAAAAAAGAGTGAAGATAGAAAGTGGGAAGAAAAAAGAGTGAAGATAGAAAGTGGGAAGGAAAAAGTGAAGATAGAAAGTGGGAAGGAAAAAGAGTGAAGATAGAAAGTGGGAAGGAAAAGAGTGAAGATAGAAAGTGGGAAGGAAAAGAGTGAAGATAAAAAAGGAAAAAGTGAAGATAGAAAGTGGGAAGAAAAAGAGGAAGATAGAAAGTGGGAAGGAAAAAGAAAAGAAGATAGAAAAGGGGAAGAAAAAAAAGATAGAAAGTGGGAAGAAAAAAAGTGAAGATAGAAAGAAGGAAAAAAATGAAGAAGATAGAAAGTGGGAAGAAAAAAAAGGAAGATAGAAAATGGGAAGGAAAAAGGTGAAGATAGAAAGTGGGAAGAAAAAAGGAAGATAGAAAAGTGGGAAGAAAAAGAGAAGATAGAAAGTGGGAAGAAAAAAGAGTGAAGATAGAAAGAAAAAAGAGGAAGATAGAAAGTGGGAAGAAAAGAGTGAAGATAGAAAGTGGGAAGAAAAAGAGTGAAGATAGAAAGTGGGAAGAAAAAAGAAAGAAGATAGAAAGGGGAAGAAAAAAGTGAAGATAGAAAGTGGGAAGAAAAAGAGTGAAGATAGAGAATTGGGAAGAAAAAGTGAAGATAGAAAGGAAAAAAAGAAGATAGAAAGTGGGAAGGAAAAGGAAGAAAGAAAGAAAAAGAGAGCAAGGCGAAAAAGAGGGAGAGGTAAAGGGGAACAAAAGGAGTGATAAAGAAAGAAAGAATGGAGAGAGAGAGGGAGAAAACGGAAAAGAGAGAAGGGGGAGAGAATGGAAAAGAGAGATGGGGGAGAGAACGGAAAAGAGAGAAGGGGGAGAGAACGGAAAAAAGAGAAGGGGGAGAGAACGGAAAAAAAAGAAGGGGGAGAGAACGGAAAAGAGAGAAGGGGGAGAGAACAGAAAGAGAGAGAGCAAGAAAAAAGGAAAAAGAGAGGGAGAAAAAGGAAAAGAGAGAGATGGAGAAAAAGGAAAAGAGAGGGATGGAGAAAAAGAGAGAGAGAGAGAGAGAGAGTAAAAGAAAGGAAAATGAGAAAGAGAAGGAGAACGAAAAAATTGAGAGAAAGGGAGAAAGAAAGCCAAAGAAAGAAAGGGAGAACTACATGAAAGTGAGGGAGAAATAAATGAGAGAGAGGGACAAAGAAATGAGAAAGAGGGGAAAGGAAAGAGAGAGAGTGGGGAGGAAAGGAGAAAGAGGAGAGAGAGAAAGGAGAAAGAGGAGAGAGAGAAAGGAGAAAGAGAGGGAAAACAAAGAAAAAGAAAAGGAGAAAAAAGGAAAGAGAGAGAGAAAGTGAAAGAGGGAAAGAAAAAAAAGAAAAAAGGAAGGAAGGAAGGAAGAGATAAAGAAAAAAAAAGAAAGAAAGAAAGAGAGAAAGAAAGGAAGAGATTGAGAAAGAAAGGAAGAGATTGAGAAAGAAAGGAAGAGATAGAGAGAGAGAGAAAGAAAGGAAGAGATAGAGAGAGAGAGAAAGAAAGGAAGAGAGAGAGAGAGAGAGAAAGAAAGGAAAAAGATATAGAGAGAGAAAGAAAAAAAAGATAGGAAAAAGAAAGAAAAGCGACAGAGAAAGAAAGGAAAAAGATAGAGACAGAGAAAGAAAGAAAGAAAGAAAGAAAGAAAGAAAGAAAGAAAGAAAGAAAGAAAGAAAGAAAGAAAGGAAAGAGGGAGAGAGAAAAAAAAGAGGGAGGGAGAGAAAAAAGGAGGGGAGGGAGAGAAAGAAAAAGGAGAGGGAGGGAGAGAAAGAAAAAAGGAGAGGGAGGGAGAGAAAGAAAAAAGGAGAGGGAGGGAGAGAAAGAAAAAAGGAGAGGGAGGGAGAAAGAAAGGCAAGAGACAGAAGGAGAGAGGAAGAAAGGAAAAAGAAAGACAGAGATAATGTATCAACAAATAGTCAGATTTCTACATTCAATGGGTTAAGGAAAAAAGTCTGAGAGAAAATTTTTATGATCCTGAAATTTACATCGCATTGTATACAAAATTGATGTAAGCACTTGGAATTAGATTAAAGTGTGGGTGATTTGTATAGAATCACCCTGACTCTCTTTAGACATGTTGAAACTTGGACAAATTTAGAAGGAGAACAAGATACAGGCATAGACAAAGTTATAAATCACTTTCGTATTTTTATCTTTAAGTTTGCAGTATTTTGGACTGTTGTACATTTTCTGTCTACCTTGATACAGAGTCACCATAAATTTAAAGAAAAACGTTAAGGTAACATCTGATAATTTATAGAAATAAATAACATCTTTTATTGAATAGATAAAGATATTCTTCTTTGTGCCATGTCTCCTCAAGTCATAGGCTATCATGGCTCTCCACAATTTTCTGACCTTTGTAGCTTTTAATAAATTTTGTCTTTTTGTTATTTCTCCTAAACCCTGTAAAGATATACATGTTTAATAATTCAGTAGGGCACAAAGCTAAATGGACTAAAAGGATGCACAGATATAGCCTGCCTGAAAAATCAGCATTTGAAACGAGCTTTTACCTGGACTTGAAAGCTGACAAAAAATAGGGCAGGACATGAAACAAAACATTGGAGTTGCTTGAATCTGAAAAGTGTGAAGAGTATATCAGCCTTGAAAATTAGCATTTTAAGCCTTGACATCTGGTTCTGACATTAACAGTAAATACTCCAATGGCCAATTAGTTCAAATTAGATGACATAAATTATTTTGTGGAGTTAGAAATCAAGCGCAAAACTTAACCTATTTAAAATCAAATTAAGATATTTGTACATACTTTAGTACTAAAAAGAGAGATGGAAAAAGACTTTTCTAAATATTCAATCATATTATTCTACAAATTGAATGGGTGTTGAAAAGTTCTGGGTGTAGCTAAGAGGCTCTTCCCTTACAAAAAACTGATTTATTTTTGTATTTCTAGGTTGAGGAATTATTTATATTATCTACATTCAGACTAATGTCATCGTCTTGTTTATTATCACAAAATTTTGACCACTGCACCCTCTGATATTCAGAGAGTTTCCTTAATCTTTAGGGTTTTCTCATTCCACTACTCTCTATCAAACTGGAAAGAGCAATAACAGTTACTAGACTTTAGAAATCTATTTTCTGGAAAAATAGTTTTAACAAAAAGATTTTATAAATTTCAGCCAATGGTAGCACTCACTACTCAGTCAATGAATGTTGAATGTTTCCTTGTAAGGAAATGGCTAATATTACTACAACCATTTCGACTCTCATGCTAACTAGACCTTTTTATTTTTTTACTCTTATACAAACTTGACTACTGTCTACCTTTTTTAGTCTCATGCAAACTGGACCAGTCATTTTTACTCTCAGGCAAACCAAACCAATGTCTACCGTTGTTACCCACATGCAAAACAGAGCAATGTCTACCTTTCTGACAATCATGCAAACCAGACCAATGTCTACCTTTTCGATAATCATGCATACCAGATCGATGTCTACCTTTTTTGACTCACTTGCAAACCAGAACAATGTCTATCTTTTTTGACTCACATGCAAATCAGACTAATGTCTGTCTTTTTGGCTCTCATGCAAAGTGGAGCTATGCTTACCTATCTCTTGTTTATTAAAATATATGCATTAAATAACCTTGCAAGAAATAAAGCAAAGTAAAACAAACCAAATCATGAATCTTCTTTATCCTAATTGAAGTTTTTGGAGAAGAATGCATGTCATGTATTTGACTAGCACAAAAGAATTTATCAAGGTAAAAAGAATATTGAAAATGATGAACTTTTGTCACATTCAAATTTTCAAGCAAAATTTACCTAACAGTAATTTTATTGATGGAGACCAGTTTTGCGAGCTTTCTGATGCAAAGTCACTGATTATTTCCAATTATTATTTTGATTTTTAAAAGTTTTTCCCACTAGTTTTTCATGTAAATTGGCATTCGGAATATTGACCAGGATTTGTGCTCATCAAACATTTTTACATATCTTTGGACTCAGTAACTAGATGATGCAGACACTAATCACCTTGTTCTGCAATTATTTTATTATCAATACCCAATACAGTTCAGTACCATTAGTATAAATCCTTTGCTTTTTTGCCTTTCAAAATAACAATTAAAAAATGTAATTGGCTTAGAATTAGTATTAAAACATACTTTATTATGCCCAAAAGGTGAACATGAAGAATTGTGACAGTGGTTAGAATTTTGCCATATAAACCAATGGACGTACACAGAACAGAAGATATCCTGGAACAAAAGATTATAATTAAAAAAAATCCCAAAAACCTGGTCAGAATTTGCCACAAGTGTACGTCACCAATCTGGTATTATCCCACTTGTCTGTCAAAGAATTTTTGCTCATAATCATTAGATAGTATTGCCAAAAGTAGTTATAAGAAAAAGGCACAGAATCTGATTTTTTTTTAATGTTTCACTGCAAGCAATGCAATAAAGCCACTAAGACACAAGGCATTATTGGGAATGACAGGGAATGAGAAGACTTTAGGGAGGAGAAAGGACAATAAAAGAACAAGATTCAGAAAGACAGAAGTTGGTGATTGACATTGCATTTAACTTTTTGAAAGATTGTAGGCGGAAGATGGTTCCACAGGACAGGAGTACAACAAAAGTAACTATTAAAAGATGTATTTTTTATACTAGTCAAGCATTACTTTTGATTATTTTATCAGTAATATGGAAAAGATACATGGAAAAGAACAATAAAAGAACAGTTTTCAGAAAAACAGAAGATAGAGATTGACATTACATTCAAATTTTAGATCATAAATGACAAAAGCCAAAAACAGTTACACAGGTGAGAAGTGCAAGAAAAGAAACAATTATAATAAAAATTATGGTTACATTTATATCAACAGTAAAACACTGAAACCTGGTTGCCAATGTAGCACTATGTTTACATTCATGTGGTTGAAGTACCAAAAAAGAGACCTCATTAAAACAACTGCCATGAAAATATTTACAGAAATGACAGAGGTAAGCCATGGCATTCAGCACTTTTCAATAAATACATCTTAAAACTAATATATATATATATATATGTGTGTGTATATATATATATATATATATATACACGTGTGTGTGTGTATATATATATATATATATATATATATATATATATATATAGGCTGTATAAAACTAATTCTGAAAGAAATGATAATACTTAGGATAACAATACAAGAATAACACGTAGAAGAAGTAGTCAACTGCTAGAAAGTAATTCCACAATGAATTTCCAACTGCAGACCAACACAAAGTATTTACGTGAATGGGGACATACCCATTATCATCCATAGGTATGCTACAACATTATATATATGTATGAATATATATGTAGCAGTAAGGTATTTGAGAAAGGCGTGAATCCATCTTTTCCCTTCCCACCTATGCTTTAAATAGGCAGAAGACAACTCTGAATTCAAAATCATGGTGAAATATCTTTTCCAAGAATCATGGCATATTCACAAATAAATAAAAGAAAGTTGCAGAGGGCTATGATCACCTATATCATGAGACATGGCATGAAATGTTATATATATAAAATTATATATATACATATATATAAAAAATCAAAGTATTGCTAAAACCAAAACAATGTCTGTCAAGTGACCAAAGAAAATAAAAATGAAAATCAATAAATCATAATGAAAAAATAAAAATAAATATTAAATGATAATGAAAAAAATCAAACACAAACATCTACCTAAATTTTATATATATATATATATATATATATATATATATATATGTGTGTGTGTGTTTGTGAGATGAAATATAGTTTGTGGGTATGCTATGTTTATGGTTTAAGTTCTCAATATCAGAGATATTGTGTATGTAAATATAAAAGTGGACATTGAGGTCAACATGTAGAGGTGAGAGTCTGTGAGAGCTAAACACAATCGTCAAGTTTTAGCATGAAACAGACTGTCACCTCCGGGTGTTAACTTCAATGTACATGTTTATATTCTTCTTTGTCTCTCTCTCTCTTATATATATATATATATCATGAACTCTCCAGTCATTGATCGATATGGGCTGTTGATCCACACATACTGGGAATTCTCTTACAATGTATGAGGGTCAGGCAACTCAGCTCCTAGGAACTGACAGCCAGACAACTTGCACATATGATTTATAGTGGTGAATGTTTTGTGTAGAACCAACCACACTTTTTGAAGAGCTGAATACAGAGACCTGGTGCACCGTTTGCCACAAAGGTCCCCAAATGATTCTCCGCAGGTCTTGAATTTATAGATGTCCTCCTCCTAGACCAGTTTCCATCCAAGGCTATAGAACCCAGTCTGTCCTGCTATTTACCCATAGCTGAGGCATTGTGGAGTAATGGATATTATCTCAGATTGAGGAATCAGAGAACTAAGTTCAAATTCCAGTTGAATCCATTACATTCACTTACATGCTAATACCCTTGGAAAAGCATACACTATTTATATTGTTGTCTTCATCTTTATTGTCATATTTACGTTTTGGCTGTTGTATGCTCAGACTTTCTTCTGGTAATATATGTTGGAATTTCAAACCAAACCCTTTTAATCCCTGCGGGTAGATTGTTCTAGTTCCACATGCCATGCCTTTTCTGGATATCTCAATTTCAGTTATTTCTCTTTAGTAACTCAACACTCCAAGTTTTTGTTCAACTCTGTTGCAGCCAGGTATTGAAGTGACAATAGTTTGTCCTCAAGGATAAAAGCACTGACTTGACCCAAAGAGTTATGAGTTCAATACCTGGTCACAGCAAAGGTGAACAAAAGCTTGGAGAGTATGAGTTACTAAGGGGATTTACTGAAACTGAGATATCCAGAAAAGGCATGGCATGTGGAACTAGAACAATGTAACCCCAATGGATTAAATAAAGGGTTTGGTTCAAAATTCCAACGTATCACACAAAGAAGACAGCTGAAACACTATGAATATGACAATAAAGATGAGAAAAACAGTCTGAATAATGTAAATAGTGTAAATAATTAAAATATCTCATCTCAGAAATATAGACATATATATGTGTGTGTGTATAGCTTAGATGTGGCACAAGGCCAAATGTATCGAACTCACTACTCAGTCGTAATTGTTCTAGCAAGACATGTTTGCTGACCATTACCCTATCTCGAGGTGCTCTAAAAAATGATTTTCTAAGCATATCTTAGATGTGGTACAAAGCCGAAATTATGGGGGCATCCAGTGAGGATTGAAGTCACGATTTAGTTGTAACTTTTTTAGTGAGGCAAGCTTGGTAACCATTACACAATTCTGAGGTGTGTGTGTGTGTGTGTATACAAATAGGTTTTGTTAAATTCAGCTAACAATGTCTGTTTGTCTAAGTGTTGAGTTGTGGATAAACTGTCTAAAGTTTGTTTTGTTCAAGTACTTTCAACTGTCTTAGTCATTATCAAGAACTGGGTATTGACATGGTGGTAGAAAAGATTATGTTGGCTTCATCCTGGGATTCTTTTCATGTGTTATGATCAAAATAACTCAAAGTAACATTATGTGTAAAGAAGACCATTTGAAAAACAGTTACACAGAGCTAGACTGCACCAGAAAAGAATGTATCAAATATTTTTATGTATTATTATTACTTTGCCTGCAGATTAAATATTTTATACTCACTTCAAGATACTGTCAACTATGATGAAAGATTTTATATAATGTTTTTTTTTTGGCATATAATATTGGCTTTTGTAATTTTGAGTCTTTCCAGAATGCATGCTAGGATCTAGCCCAGAAAGATCTTGTCTATCACATTGACAACACCCATTTCTTAATAAGGACTGAGATAACCAAAAGCATGAGAACAAAACATGAACTTCAGAAAGTTTTTCACAATTTTTATCCTGATGTGTATCTCTTATTCAGCATTTTTGAAAAATTCAATAAAAATTAAAAAGACAGAAATTTGTTGAGATGGATTCCTTCTTTCTACACACACACACACACACACACATATTATATATATATATTAGTATTAGTAGTAATCCTATATTATCACTCATTCATAAAACCTTCAGTGTCTTGATTTGCAAGTAACCAAACCAATACCAAAGGGAAAAAAAGGTATAAAAAAAGAAAGAACCAAGAACATGTACGTTAGCTGAAAATAATCATCCAGCATGCAAGTTCAAAGCCCAAAGAAAAAACCCCAGATACGAGTATGCAAAACAACTAAATAAAGTGCTCAATATGATAAGTAGACCACCTAGTTAAACCTAGAGAGCCAGACAAACCTACCAAGGTTTCACCTAAGCAGATCGTCAGAGAAGGCTGGCTTCCTGACGATCCACTGAAGGTGAAGCTTGGTAGGATTTGTCTCTCTAGAACTAACTATATATATATATATATATATATATATATATATATATATATATATATATATATATATATATATATATATATATATATATATACATTTGGTTCATTTAGGAAGGAATATTTTGTTTATGCAAGTTTCAATAAACTAGCAAATACTTTATTTTAATTATTTTTTATTTAACCTTTCAACAATTCTAATAATTTTTCTGATTTCTAATTGGTATTGGAATATATTTTCCATAGCTGAAAGTATGGCGATATGGGAATTTTCAAATTCTGATACCAAGTAGAATTAAAAAAAATGATTAGAAATGTTGAAAGGATAAATAATAAAAATGAAACTTTTGCTGGTTTTTAATGAAACTTGAAAATAAATTGAATGGCAAAATTGAAAGAAAGCCTAAGTTGCCTATCCTCCAAATGTTTTCAAGTATTGTATCTTCATGTCCAAGTTTTTGGTACTACATTTATTTTAATGAATTGTAAAATTATTTAGTGTTTCTTCTTAAATTGAATAAAATCTTATTGATGTTAGGTTGTTTGTTCCTTATGATTAAGGCTTCTTGTATTTGTAATTGTTTTTTAGAGTTTATATGTAGAGTATTTGTAAAGGATTTATCAAATTTCTTAATTTTTTCCTGTTGTGTTGGCTAGTGATGTAAATTAACTGAACTATTCTCAGATAAATGGCAAGTTAATTGGTGTGAGTAATTAATGCATGTGTTATTTAAATTATTATTAGAGATACAGTCTCCAGCTGGGTGAGCAAATTCATAGATAATATTGGTTTGTTGCAGTTTTGATTTTTGTTGTATTGTTGGTGGTGATCATAGAAGTCTTTTGGAGTCATTTCATTATCACTAAGTAGACTCTGAATCTTCTCCACTCATGATTAATGTTCACACAAGGCCCAGTGCCTTGAACGTCTATTGAGGTTTGTTAGGATATTATTATTATTGTTACAAATAAATAAAATAATAATAATAATGAAAATTATAAATAAAATAAAACAATAATATTTAAACCTTATCTAAAATAAATTAAATAAAAAATTAAAATAATAAAATTATTCCCAACATGCAACAAAAACACTTCCTGCAGGAATACAGACATCCCACAAAAAGACGTGAGATTCAATCTCTTTGCCCAAGAACCGTCAGCATGACAACGTGTGTAACTTCCCTCCGTGATATAACTTGTAATATTACAGAGCAAATTGCTACCTTTTATAACATATATATCAACACAATTGTAATGTAAAAAATACACATGCCAATATGCAAACACATAAATAAAATTGTATGAAATTAACATAAAACTTACCATGCTTTTTCTGTATTGTATAAATTTATTTTCCTGTTTTTATCTTTGTGAAAACAAGCATAAAATTTCACTACCACTACCCCTATGGTATGAGTGAATATACCACAGATTCAAGTTCATCTCAAACCTCATGTAAAACTCATATTAATGATCCATCACTAAAGATGCTGGAAAAATGGTTGGCTTCTTGTATAGCTCCAGGAAGTATCTGACTCCTACTGCTATGCCAAGAATCCAATCAAATCAAAAATGGAATATTTCTAGAATTGCCCAATCCTCTCTTTCAAAGAGTTCAAAATCATTTACATGGCCTTGCAAAATGATGGCATATGGATAGAAAATTTATTAAGTAGGTAGACAAAAATAGAAAGAATTGTAAGACGACGGTGTGTCTTCTCGCTAGATTCATCCAACCTTTACAGTGAGGCTATCATAAGGGAGCTGGAGAACCAACCAGGGTTTATCAGTGAGCATAATCTTAACAAAATCAGGTATGCAGATGACAGTGAGTTGATGTCAGAAACAAAAGAACAAAAAAACTATAGAATATCCTAGACAAGTCAGTTATGTGCCATGCGTGATACACACTTAGGTGATCATGCATCTTTTGATACATGACTGACGAGGCAGATTTTTTCCCATACTAGGTTGACATTTCTTTCTCTAGTAGACCAGTTACAACCTGCAAGTCTGACCTGCAATTTACCCATAGCTGCGGGAAGAATAAGAGGATTCATACCTTTCTCAAGGGTATTAGAACGTAAGTTAATGTAATGGATTTGACTGGAATTCAATCTCGGCTCTCTGATTCCTCAATCCAAGCCACTATCCATTACTCCACCATGAAGGTAGCAATGAAAAGTGAAAAAAAAAAAAGATTAACCATCAATTGTAAGAATATAGAATGTTTAGTTATCAGCAAGAGGAGGACTCCAAGCTGAGAACTAGGAATTGGAGACTCCAAAATCAAACAATTACAGATTAAATATCTGGAAAATGTGACATTGAAATCCAAAGGTGTAGTAGAGTAGCAAAAGATGTCTTTTAAAAGCTAAACAAAGTACTCAGAAACAGGAAAATTTCATTAGAAATAAAGAAAAAAAATTCTGAACTGCTATCTAATCTCAATACTCATATATTGTGAAGAGTGATCGATAATTTCATCCCTAATAGTGTGTTGTAGTATTGGCCTGATAAAACAAGTCCCTCTCTCATCAGTTCTTCTTACTGTTTGTTCTTCACTGTCTTTCATACCTACTTCAATAGCATTGATGAGGTAACCCTTTTGAGGATAGTCAATAAATACTATTTCCTTTGCATCCCAAAAAACTGTGGCCATCAATTCCCGTTGAAACGACTTTGGCCTTCTGTGGAGCATGTGAGGCGGGATGTTTTCACTATATGCATTGTATCTTCATTACTGGCTCAAAGTGATGAATCCAACACTCATCCTGAGTTAGGAAACGTTCAAGAAAACCAGCCAGATCTTCCTCAAACAATGTCGGATTTTCCTGTGATCTTATCAGCCTGGGATGCTTTTGATCAGGTTTCAGAAAATGATGCATCCACCAAGCAGAAACCTTCATGATGCTAAATTCCTTGAGGCAATAGAAATGGGTTTAAACAGATGGATGCTGAGAATACCATGGACAGAACATATGAGCAATGAGGAACTTTTAAAGAAACAGAAATTGTATTTATACTTAGAATCAGCAAAAGAGAGTGGAAATTTCTTTGAAAATTTGAAACTCAAGGATATATTGAAGTCAAAAGAACAGAACCTACCTAATGAGTACATGTAAACACAGATGATTAAAGATGGCACAAGGCTATATTTCTGGAGCATTCAGATAGGATATAATATACTGTACAAGTAATGATCCGAGGAAACTAACTTGCTAACAATTGCTCTATGGCAACTATCATTGTTAAACTATTATTCACATTAAAAATTCTTCTTCCCTGATTTGAAAATATTGATGTATATCTTCAAAGTATTGTTAGGAAAATTAGAACCCCTTTTTTCCATCATTGATATTGTTCATGCTCTATCTTTACAAGAGTCAGAACAAACCAAAAATTTAGTATTGCAGCCATATTTGGGTTGGAGTTGCCCAATTCTCAACTTTCCAGCCTTGACAGACTTCAAAATCATTTACACAGCCCTGTGGGTGATAGATTAATTTCCTCCTTTCAACCACTTTCCCACAGCTGAAACATTGCTAGCCTCTTGCCACTCTATCACCATTTTAATGGCAAATGTACAGACAAGGTACATTCTTTAGTTCCACTAATTTAGATTGTCACAGCTAGGAACTGCCATGCCAAGTACACAGGTTCATCATCATTTCTTTCATATTCCATTGGTAAGGAAGAAGTTCCACTCAGAGAGCTTTTTTGTTACTTTGTGGGACAGACTACCTGAAAAGAAGCTCCCCTGATCACTACAATCTTAACATCTTCATGCCAAACATTATCTATCCTGCATATCCTTATAATATACAGTGCTGTGCAAAAGTAAGTGAACCCCTAAAATGGTATTTAAAAAACTTGTCTCTTTTTTCCAGATGATCGAAAAATATTAATTAAACTATATATTCATTCAGAAAAATCTTTATTAAATCAATTGAAACGAGCTTCAGAAATTTCTATTAAGCTGGAATAAAAATGTTCATTAAAAATTATGATGTGCAAAAGTAAGTGAATCCTTAGATTTACACTCTGGTTTTTTTGTTTTACATTGTTGCCAGTGCAAATAATTTTTGTGCACATGTAAAAATAAAAATTTTCATGTTTATTGTTTTGGTATGCTGTGTATACTGCAATCAAATAATATAACTCATTGTGTATGTAAAAGTGTAGAGTTAATGACTAAATTTTAAAAAAATATATATCCAAAGGTCAAAAGAACTTCCTGAAGCTTCAAAATAATTGAAACCTATAATAATGGAAAAGGCTACAAAAATCTATCAAAAATGATTTTGAGTGCATATCTCTACCATGAAACAAATTATTTATAAATGGAGGGCCTTTGGTATGATGTCATCACAATCAAGAAGTGGCCATCTGTGAAAAACAACAGCAGAGCAATCTAGTTCGGCAAGCCCATGCAAATACAGTTGTAGCTTTGCAATTCTCCAATGCTTACTGGCCAATCAATGTGCATACAGCTACAGCATGAGGAAACCTGAACAATGCTGATCTTCATAGCAGAATGTGTAGAAACAGCCACTCACAAAATAGCACAAGCATGCTTGCCTTAACTATGCCAAAGCTCATATTAATAAACTAGAAACATTCTGGCAAAACGTTTTATGGTCAGATGAGACCAAATTAGAGCTTTTTGGAAGGAACAATAGGTAGTATATCTGGCGAGCTTCTAATATGGCTTTTGAAGAGAAGAATTTGATACCAACCATTAAACATGGCGGTGACAGCATTATGATTTGGGGTGCTTTACTGCAGCTGAAACAGGCCAAATAATATGCATTGATGAAACAATGGATGCTGCAAGATAACAAGCGATTTTGAATGAAAATGTCTTGTCCTCAGTTCAAAAGTTGGGTTTAGGTCAGGGCTGGATCTGAAGCATCAAAGTAAATCCACAAAGGAATGTGTACGTAAAAAGAAATTTCAATCTCAGAGGGATCTAGTCAAAGTCCTGATCTAAACTCAATTGAAAAGCTGTGAAGGCAGTGTATGCAAGAAACCCTGGTAATATTGAGCAATTTTGGGAGTTTTGCCAAGAAAAGTGGTCAAAAATCAGCACTCACTACTTCTTAAAAATTATAGAAAAAGACTGGTTGATATTGTAAGGAGCAGTTACCAAATATTAAATGTAAGGGTTCACTTTTGCACATCTTAATTTTTAATTAATATTTTTATTCCAGTTTGGTAAAAATTTTGAAAGTTGTTGAAATTGATTTAAAAAAGGTTTTTCTTAATGAATATATAGTTTAATTAAGATTTGTTGATCAACTGAAAAAAAAGAAAAAAGAGACAATTTTTTAAAATATTATCTTAGGTGTTTACTTACTTTTGCACAGCACTGTACACTTCTTACTTCCTCCTTTTATGCTTTTACAACAATCTCAATCTTTAACTCACTACCTTGAGTGGCTCATGGGACTGTTATTGGGATAAACATACTATTAAAAAAATTGTTTGAAAAATACATGGAATGTTAATGACACAAAGTTAGGGAGACTATAAGAAAGGGGTTCAATTGTCCAAACAATACTTGCAATATATATACTATTTATATTCAGACGATTGTCCTCATCTTTGTTGTTGTTATCACAACATTTTGACTGTTGTGCCCTCCAGCCTTCATCATGTTTATGTCAATCTGGGTAACGTACAGCAAATTCTAAACAGAACACCTTCTTTAATCTATGGTGGTAAACTGTTTTCGTTTCACTACCCATGTGTAGGGATATCTTGTCTAATTCTTATTTTTAGTTATTACTTAATTATTGCTTGCCTATTTTGATGCAAACATTGAAATAATAACAACAAAGATGAGGATAATAATCCAAATATAAATAGTGTAAATAATGATAATTATCCCAGAAATACAGATAGAAAATACTTGCAATGTTAATGTCTCTTCTCAAAGTTACAGACAACCCTACTGAATATACAAGGTATGTTCCAAAAGGCCACCATCCTGGGTAAGACGTTAAACTATGTCCAGCAACAAGGCAACTGATCAAGAGGTTTTGAGGAGCATGGAACCAACTCTTAATTGCTGGTGTTCCCAGGTCCTCCCTTACCCTGGGTGGTAGCACCTTTTAGGGTCCAAGCTATGGGTAAATAGTTAACTATTACCAGCAATACTTTTTTGAAAAACATTATTACCATAATACAATTTTGAAGGAAAAATATTACCAGAAACAGATTTTTGACAAAACAAAATATTACCAGCAATAAAAAATTTTGTTGGCATTAAATAACCCATTGAGGTTGATCTGCCGTAAAATAAAATAAACCAAACCAGACCAAAAGGCCAGCATTTGTAATGACATGGCAGCAGGGAATTAATATTTCCTTTTATTATTTTATTTTTATAAAAATAGATTAATTTTTCAATAATGATTTCTTCTAGAGATTGCACTGACCATGATGAAACTCAGCAACCCAAAATCTAACCAGCTTATAGACAGGATAGTTATTCTGGAATCTGATGATTTCCTGCAGTGCAATTTGTTCCAGGTTAAATTAATAACAGTGTCATACTTCAGTTCCTGATTATAGTAAGGTAAGTAAATAAAAAAATAATTTGAAATCACTCTAGAAAAGGGCTATATTCAGGCTCAAATCATTTTGAACACTTCTTGTAGTTCAACGCAAAAATATTGTTTTACTTCATATATTTAAGAATTAAGTTGTAAAAATTATGATATTATTCTCTTTTTAATTGTTTATATTGGGACAGTGCCAGATTTACCTGTAAGTTTAGCAGGCTGAAGCCTAGAGCCCCATAATCTAGGGAGCCTCCAGCTAAGGTATATAATATTTTTGACACTGTCATAACTCATTGTAGACTCTAAATAACCCTTGAGTAATTTTAAACACCCATCATCGTGCTCAGCTTTATTTAAATTGTTTTATTTAATATATTTCCATTTTCCTCTGCTTGTGAGAATGGTGGATTTAGTGGAGTCCTCACAAGTGGAATAGCCTAAAGCCTCTCTTCATCTAAATCCGGCCATGCCTTGTCCATTGGAAATAGCCTTGAGGTTTAAAGCATCAGTTCATCAATTTAGTGACATAGTAAGTATGAGTTCAAACCCTGGTCTGGGTAGTACAGACTCAAACAAAAACAGAGCAAGCAATAACTGAGCAGAAGTAAATAAGAACAAAATGATATATCTACCTGATCATGGCCCAGACGATACCCAATGGAAAGAGAGTTTTCTGACTTTTTCTTATTTACTTTGAAATTGCTTGAAGGTTACATGGATCAACAGATACCTGAAAAGGAATGGAGGTCACAAAAGTCAAAACAATGTAATAATAACAAAGATGAGGATCTTAGTCCAAATCTAAATAATGATAAATCCTTATCCCTTAAATTTATTCTCTTTTTGTTTTTTCTTAAAGTATTTTAAATTCATTAAATTAGGTAATTGTAATTGTTCTGAAGAATATATTCCAACATCAGCTGCTTTCAAATAAATGACTGTATGTCATATTCTTGATTTATACCTGGAACGTGTTTTTTTCTTATCGCTCTTAGAAATATAGAAAGTCTATATGAAGTCATGATTATTGTTATTCCTAGGATTCTTTTTAATAAAATAGAATGAAATGATAGATGAATGGATATTCATTGTGCAACTTTTCATTTTATATCAAGTAAAATTTTATGAAACCCATTTTTCATATCAAGATAACTTTATTGTTTCCATTAAAACAAATGAAAAAGAGGAAGTGCAAAAATTTTTTAAAAATCAATTGAAAAATGTTTAAAGAATAAAAATGTAATATATGATGAAAAAACAATAGAAACAAGGAATGCAATGTATCATAGACAGTCAGCTCACTTTGTGTCATATTTGGTGAACAACCATGTGAACAGGTTACAGCAAAGAAGAGTAATTTGGTTTTTGTATACCCAGCAGCAATATGAAATGCCATTCTGGGATTTCTGGAAGCACTCTTGAGACATTCTTCAACCAACATTGCCAGTGACCTCAAGGAACTCTGGAAGATAGCACCATGGTCTGGTTACTTGCACAGTTGCTAGGCAACCTAATTAGCGCATTGTGAATACCGACACTGACTTTATTGCAAGTGGCACTCTAATCTTTGTTGTAGCAGTTGTTGTTGCATTATAATGTCATTGGTCTGAATAGAAGTGGCATTCAACTTTCTCAATTCTCCATTCTTCATAACCTTCTCTTTCATCTCATTTTTATTTTCTTTCCTTCTCTCTTTGACTTCTCCCCTTTGAAAATTTGATTTCCTTTATCTCAATCTCTTTTTCATTTTTTTTTTCTCTGATCTTTCTTTTTCTTCTTTTTCTTCGTTATATCTTTTTTTTTCTGTTTGGAATTTATTTCATTTCTTTCCTTTACAGTTTCTTCTTTACTCCTTTTTTCATTCTTTAAACTTTAGTTTCTTTTTCATAATTTCTCTCTTTATATCCTCCAACTTCATTTTTTACTCACTTTCTCTTTTTTTTTCCTCTATCATTCAAGGATATTTCATTTATCTGTATCAGTTACTTTCCTTCTTTATTTTATTCTTAAATCTTCTTTATAACCATAAAGTTTCGATTCTTTCTTTTTCATAATATCTTTTTTCCCTCCACATTCTTTATTTTCTAATTAATACTCAATTTATTTTTTTTCCATCTTTTTAGATCTTGTTTTTATCCCTTAGAAACTTCCTATTTTATCTGACTTCATTCTCAATATCTCTTTCTTCTTCCAAAAATCTTTTTCTTCACATTCTTTTTTTCTTGTTTAATTTCTTTCTTTTTACTGTTCAGTTTTTTTTTCCTTTTTATTGTTTATTTTGTTTTTTCTTTCTTTCTTTTTCTTCTTTTACATTGTTCAATTATTTTCTTCTTCTTTTTTTCTTGTTTAGTTTCTTTTTTTTTACTGTCCAGTTTGTTTTTTTTCTTTTTATCGTTTTTGTTCTTGCTTTCTTTTTCTTCTTCCTAATGTCTCTTTTTCATCCATTTTCTTCTTTATCTTCATATGAACCTTTTTCCTATCAAGTTTTTCTATCTCTGCATAAACATACACACATATATATATATATGTTTTTATCATTCCAAAATAGGACCCAGACCATACCCAATGGAAAGAGAGTTTTCTCACTTTTCCTTAACGTTCCTTTAAAAAGTCTTTTTTCCTTATTATACTTTTCTTTCTTTCTTTCCATTCTTCAGACAATCTTTCCTTATTTATATTCCTCTTATTTTATCCATTTTTCTTTCTCTCCTTTCAGAACAAACCACCAAATTCCTTCACAAAACAATTCTCTCTTAACCACACACCCTCTCTCTCAGACAAATCTCTTAACTTCCTTCCATTTTTTTAACCTTCTACATTCTCTAATTTTCTAACCAACCACTCTTTATCTCAGTTAATCCTCTCCCTATTTTTTTCTTTCTGACCAAAACCTCCCTCTCTTCCTCACCCACCTGTTCATCAGTTTCTCCAATTTAAACCAACAAAGCTGTAATCTCTACAATGATATGCCTGACCACGATGACATGGACACTCAATTTCATAGTTGTTTATGACTGCTTGTCTGGATTCATTAAATCTAATACACTCAGGGCCTCAGTCGCAGGGGAAAGGGCCTTCATTCTTGAGGATAGAGGGGCATGAATGGGGGCACATGGGCCATTTGCTGCCATATAACAGAACTCACAGAGGGCACTAGTGAATGAAAATTAAAGGGGTAGGTAGATGACATAATAAAAGGAACTGATGCTGCAGCAGGTCAAAACCAGTGACATGGGTGGGGTATCTAAAGGATGGCCATTCTCCATTGAGTCATCAGACATATTGTGCAGTGCAGCCATCTGTCCCAAATGATAAAAATCTGCTCTTCCTGGACATGAAATTGAGAGAATGGGAGAAAATAAAGAAAGACAATGAGGTAGGGATTGGCTTGAAGAGAAAATAAAAGACTGAAATAAAAAAGCAAAGAGAAATGAAAAATTGAGAAAATGATGAAATATTAATGTCACATGGCTACTGCAGATTTTATAAGCATATGAATATACTTGCCAAATGTGCACAGGAAGTACTGTTATTGATGACCATCAAAATCCCTATTTCACCTGGACATCAATACTGAAGACTAATGGAGGAAGAAAAGTTACAATGGTTTTAACTACAATTCACAACCTCCACGTGTATGTATGTACTATATTTGTTTAAAATTTGCTATATTTATAAGTGAATTGTACACAATATCAGAGTATTGGTCTGAAGATCACATTAAGTTATAAAAAAACTGTCAAAATACAGTGTGGATTTCTATGGCCACAGTGTTTACATCTCTCTTGCTCATATATATATATATACATATATATATATATATATACACACACACACACACTGGGGTAGTAATCTGTTGGTATAATCCAGATGAGTCCTATTAACACAATATAGAATTTGAAATATATTAAAACTGACTCATGAAGTGCGCTCAATGTTTATTTTCATTAAACAGAGCAAAATTTTCTTTACAATTGGAATTAAGATACCTTTAGTTAATGACCATTTTCACCTATGAGTTTTAGTTTTAAAATATGCAGGCTTTTTCAAACTGTTTACAGTATCCATTTGTGGTGGGATACTCACTAGTTGGGGAGAAAAAGAGAGGGAGAATGTTAAAAGAGACATGGTAGGAGATATGGCAGAAGAAGGCACCATTACAGGAATTATACTATGGGGGTAGGAGATCCTGAGTAAGGGAAGAGAAGGGGAGACTGATGAGCTGCCCTACATTCTAATAGTAACATGGCTAAAGTTTGATTCAATGGGAATCCATGGAAATTAATAAAAATGTGAAAAACAATCATGAGGTAACTTCAGTAAGATGAAAGAGAGATAATTCAAATTATTATTCAGTTATATATATATATATATATATATATATATATATATATATATATATATATATATTGAAAGTGATGTCTGAGGATCCAGGGCACTTTAAAAGGTCTCTGGTGAAATAAAATATTACAATGGAGCCTTAAAGTGGTCTGTTTTTCTTTTAAATATTAGCTCTGGATTTACATTGAGCTCTCAGGATTTCATCCTCCTTGGGACTACCCATATGGATTACCAAGTTTTTCCTAACTTTACTAAATATATATATATATATATATATATATGTCTGTTACCACAGAACTTGTAATTACTTTTAAACAGACAGAAATGCATACTTTTCTCCCAAAAAGGTAACTTTTTTTCAGCCAACAACCTCATCAGATGAATTGTTGGCAACTAGTAAAATATTAATATGAATTGCAGAGTGATAGACAAACTGGGAGGAAATGAAAAACTACGATTAAAATAGAACTTAATAATAAAAAAGGGAGATATAACAGAGGGGAGAAAATGGCAAAAACCAGAATAAATAGTTCCAGTGAGTCTAAAAAGGAAAATATAGACTAACAAGCCTCCAAGTGAAGAAAGAGAAGTAATAAATTTCTCTTTCTGTCAGCACAAAGTCAGTCAGTATAATTTAATATATACTGCCTCTAAAGTGTGCAGATGTTTTGCCGAATATGCTTTGCCCAATATGGGAAACCACAAATTCATGTATTTGTATGCACAATCTGGTTTATCTAAAAGCTGTTGGCCTATTGTGGAATCCTGTGCTGTCTGTGTCTGATGTGTATTACAGGTAATTATACTCTGTCTGATATTGCCAGGCACATGTTGTGCAATATGTGTTTCAAGGCACTAATTGTTCTGCCCTATGTAGTCAGCATCATGCTGACATTTAAATTTATAAATGACCAAACTATTTTGTATTTATTTACTAGACACCAGCAATTCTCCTGATAAGTTAATGGCCAAAAAATGGATACCTTTTAGGGTAAAAATATGTGGCTTTGTCTATTCAAAAATATATTTTTTCCTAAATTTAATCCATAAATATTTTAACCATTCACCAACACTAAAAAAGATTTTTAACAAAAATAATGTTAACATCAGCTATAGCTGTGTAAATAACATCAACACAGCTATTTTCCAACATAACAACATTATATTAAACAAATATATTTCCAACAAAGACAATGTAAATATTTCTAAAAGCAAATGCAACTACCAAAAATTTGAAGACCAAGCAAACATGCATTCTTGTAATAATGTTAAATTTTACTTTTGTTCTATTGAATATCCTTGGAAATTTCATTTTAACTATCATCAAATGACCTTAGGTAATATAAAATACTAAAACAACACTGCTCTCTCCAAATACTTCTGGCAATTAAAGAATGATAGCCAGTCACTATCCATTAACTGGAATATTACAACATGAACCAAATCTTATAATGGGAAGGAAATATATGTAACATGCCTTGTTGAAAAACTGATTATTTTAAAACATTTAAATAACCCTAGCTTATTAAATAAGAGAAATGAATTGATCGCTACATGTAGGCATAAAAATAAAAATCTGATTAAATACATTGATCCAGATTAATTTTTAATATAAGTTGCAGTTTGTTTTGGTTTTATATATATATATATATATATATATATATATATATATATATATATATATATATATATATATATATAATAAAAAAGAAGAAGTAATCTTCCTTTAATAATAAAAATATTAAGATTCATAACTCAAAAATAAAAAAATTAATTTTTTTTCTTACACATATATATACAAATCCCATTTATTTTACATGCCAATTATAATTTTAAAAATTAAAAACTGTAATCCCAGGATAATATATATCTATGCCAACATTTCAATAACCATATATATTTTATTTAATTTATGTAATGCCCATTTTATAGTCAGCACCTGAAAATTGTGTTATCTGTGAGGGATGATATGTATATTTAATATATATACTTAATAGCTCTGTTTTATTACGTTAAGCACTGTTTTATTCACACCAGCACTATATATGTATCTCAAGATATACTAAATTTGCCCATTATGTTATGTTTGTTTAATTTTTTCATTTTATTTTCCAATTTTCAATTAAATTATTGCACATTTAGATGAAAATGGTAGATAAACTGTCCAAAGTTCATGATTATTATTATTTACATTTTTCACATGTAGAATATTGAATTCACCTTTTTTTTTGTTATTACCATATTTCAGCCATTGTACCCACCATCCTTCATCAGTTGCATGTCAATCTGGGTAACCTTCAGGTAATTTTGAACTGAATCTATTATTTAATCTATGGGCATGGATTGATCTCATTCCACCGACCATATCTTGGGATAAGTCTCATCTTGATATGGGCAGCAGAACTATTTTGTAAATAAAGGGTTCAGCTCAAAATTTACTTGACAGACAAGCACCAGATGAAGGTTAATGGGTAAAACAATCAACAACAAAGATGAGGACAATTGCCATCATGGAAATAATGAAATTAATGATAAATTCTCATCCTGAAAATTCAGATGGACAAAAATCATTTTTATTGCTTTTTTCTTCATCAAGTAAATATATGGCAGAAAAGGAAATAGGAGATATATAAAAAAAGGCAAACCTTACTAAGAGCTACAAAGGACAGGAAATTGAGGAGAGCTATGATCACCTACCCCTCCTGAAGGGGAATGGCAGATAGAAGAATGTTTTATTAACTACAACCTGGCATTTTTAACACAGCATTTCAAATTTAAATATACATTTATACATGCAGAATGGTTTCACAGAGCTTGATCACAACAAAAACAAATATATTATTAAATATTTCCCTGTGTCATGCTAGACATTTTTTCTCTCCAGAATCTATCTTACATATTTATAAGTCAACCTTTTTTTTCATACTTTGAATATTTCTGCCACAAATCATCTAGTGGTCCTACTGCATATTTAGAGATTCTTGATAAGAAAGATCAGCAATATTATTGGCCCTGACTTGATGTTTTGGCCTTAGCCACTTTGCAGTTCAATTATCCAGTGCCTGAAGATTGCATTGTTCATGAATCTCCCAGTCTACACATAGAACTGTTTTATTAACACCAGCACTATATGTATATATATATATATATATATATATATATATATATATATATATATATATATATATTTATATATATGATAAAATATAGTTTTATGGTATGCTATATTTATGAGTTAAAGTTTGCTCAGTATCAGATATAGAGTCTATGGAAATATAAAAGTGGACAATGAAGTCAACACCCAGAGGTGACAGTGTTTCATGCTAAACACAATCATCAGGCAATGGTATGACCATTTTTATCTATCTCTTTTTCTCTCTCACTCTCCATATGCATATATATTTATATAATAAAAAAGCTTAAACACTAATATTCCATGGTCATAATTTATTCCATTGGAATCATAAATTTTGCATATGTATGTATATTTTCCACTAATATTATCTATATATATATATATAGAGAGAGAGAGAGAGAGTGGCTGTCTCAAAAAAATGCATGCACATTTTGAAGCTTTCTCAAGAAATATTTCAAGCAACTAGAACCAACTATATCTTATATATATATATATATATATATATATATATATATATTAGGATTATATACTCTTAAGATTTTGTCATCACATATTTTCAAATTGATTCAGGCATTACTAACAGCACAATCAATGCAGTGGAATCACAAGCAGCAATCAACAATTCGATGGGTTTCTTGGACTTCTGAGAAAACATTCTCTTTCTTGCTTCACAGGGCATGTTGACATCCACAGTATTCTGAAACGATACTTGTGCACATTGGGTATAGTACCATCAGCTTCAAATTTACCTCTAATTCATGAGATTGTAAGTCACCTGAGTGGATCTGAATGAAACTCTCTTCAATACTGCCTTTGAACTTCAACTGTATTTTCATACTTCCAGTAGCATTTCAGGATGAAATTTCTTTCTTTAAAGATAAGCCTGGATAATCTTAATGTGTAAATATGAAAAGAAATCAAGTTGACTTTATCTATATACCGTGAAAGTGTATTTATTAAGACATTCTTTCTACCTTATATATATATATATATATATATATATATATATATATATATATATATAATTTTTAGTGGTTTTTAGGGTTGGTGTCCCTCTTTTTTGAAAACAGTTATATTTGAACAAAAAAATTATCTCAAAAAACTTACAATTCTGAGTATAAATCTGGCAATGTTTTTAGCTGACGCAGAGAAAAACTACAAGAATTCCCAGAGAATGTAATAAAAGAAAGAATTCTAAGAAGACAGCATTTAAGTTTGACAGCAAAAGGAAAAATCCCAAGATATAAACTATGAATCGCAGATGTTAGCATTAAGCAAATACAAAAATTTAAATATCCAGGTAGTCTTTTAACAGAGGACGGAAAATGTGATGCTAAAATCTGGAGTACTTCCAAAAAGCTAAACAAAGTACAAAGAAACAGACAACTTTCATTTGAAACAAAGAAAAGAGTGCTGAAGAGTTAGGTAATATCAGTTCTGCTATGTGGTTGTGAATATTGCACAATCTCATTACAGATGTAGTAGAGACTTGAGGCAATAGAAACGTAGTTCTACAGAAAGATACTGAGAATTCTATGAACTGAACATGTTAGTAACAATGAAGCAAAATATATATTAATGAGGAAAGACACAGTAACACATCGAGGAGGCTGGGGTCATTATCCAGCACCTGGAAACAAAAGGACACTTATACTTTGAATCAGGGAGAAACAGTTGAAATTTCTAGGGCACATAATGGTGAATGTGGGATTAGAGAATTTTTACATTCACTGGACATATTGAAGGCAGGCGTAACAGAGGAAAGCAGCAAATAACTTATCTAATGAGCTTGTGTAAATGGTTGGCAGAACAGGGACTAGAAGAGATAGTAAAAAGACGAACCTTGTTGAGAGCTACAAAAGATAGGTAATTGTGGAGAGTCATGATTTTTCATCTCCTGAATGGAAATGGTATACCAAGACCAATTAATTAGCAAGAAGTTAACAATCATTAACAATCTGATGATAAAAGTTCTTTTGTTATCCATAACAGCTGTTCTGATTTATTGTTCAATTTAATTTTTCTCTTGATGAACTAGAAATATAATCTTTGAAACTTTTCTTCTGCAAAATGAGTGATAAATGTCTTATGTAATGGTTAAATTGATAGACTAACTACATGTAACTGAATTATTTATGTATGAAAATGTAACACTATGATTTTTAATGTTTAAATTAGAACGCAAGCCTAAAAATCCAGATGCTAAACATTTGCTAAGATATAACAGACTCTCCTTCAATTCCCTCTCGGGTGGATGCTTATATATCTATCAGCTATCTGTTTTTCTCCCACATAGGTGCATCCTACATGTTTGCATATTGGAGCAGCCAATGTTTAATCCCCTGATGCACCTGGATTCTCTGATGGACAGTCACATACTACAACATCATATCAGCAAAATATCTACTACTCCAGGATAATCATTGCTTTTCTTGCGTAGATCATCATCTTCAAATTACTTTGAACCCTGTCTTATTGACTGCCAGAATAAGATAATCCAGAAGCAAAAAATATATCATAAGATAACTCATTAGCTATACCTGTTGAGTTTGAAATTCTGGTGATAAATACATACATTATCTTTTATAAATGTGTGTAAGGCTAAATTTTAACAGTATGTCCCCCAGCTTGTATCATTAGAACAAAACATCTCATACTTCAAATACATAATGAAGAGATTTATCCGTACGTACACATCATACAAATCTTATGTGGGATTTGACAAAAATTGATCAAGCTCTCTTAGTACTTCCTATTGTGGTGAGACACCCAATACCAGGTAATGACCCTAGCATTCCTACCAAAGGCAAGTTACTATGTCTGCCCTCATTAATATGTAGTAATTATTTCCTTGACTTCTTCACTAAGGCAGAATACGACAAGTGGGGTCCCCATATACCTAAATATGCTTATAAGCCAAGGACCAAAATAGCCCAATCTTTGCAATCACAGTCATGCTGACATCAATATTACCCCGACCCCCACCTCTCCTATGGCAATGAGGAAGGTTCTGCCACAGTGTTGGAATCCCTGGGATCAGGTGCCTTCTTTCACCTCAAGAGAGGTGAGAAGAGATACTATACAATATTTACCCAACTGGTGTGGGATGTGACACAATGTCATTTTAACGTGGGGAACCCAAGCGCATACACAGAGGCCAATGGTCAAATATTGGTCTATTTTTTCCCATCCTTGATTAGCACAGGATCAGGAACCAACTTGTCTTAGCTGGTCATATATGTTGGAACAGATACCACACTTTCATCAGAACAAATTATTCGTCTTTTATATAGATTTCTGACAAATTATATTTACAATATAAGCAGTAACATTTAATTTGAACCACGATTTTTAAAAGCAAATTTTAGTAAATATTTCAGCTATATTCTTTTTATTTTAAAGTAAATTTTTAAAATTTTCATATATAAGAAGTATCCATTTCATTAATTTTTCACAATTCAGGTTTAAGTTAACAGAAAAATATTGGTATGTTTACATTTAAAAATGATACAAATAAATGTCAACATTTTTCAAGAAGCAGGCATAAAGTAAGCAACATTAATTATAATATTATTTATTGCAGCATTTGTAGTAACCATGGTTGTTGTCTGACATTTCGCATTACTGCAAACTAGCCAAGAACAATTTGTTTATGGAATTATTAAATTAAATCAAAATAATCTGTTTAATTAGATTTTCTTAAAACTGCACAAAATTATTTAAACTGGTAAAAAGAAAACAAAATTATTCAAATGTTTCTTTCATGGTCATCTCTAAGTCACTATCTCAAGAATTAGAAGTTAAGTAGACTTAGCATAATGTCAGAAAGAACTTTAGAAAACAGATATGCTGCTGAAAATATTGTTTATACAAAATTTTACAGAGAATTTCTATTACAACTTACATTTCTCAGTATGTTTGTGTCAGGTCAGGCTTAGACCTGCTACTGATGACATGTAACCCAGTACAACCTGCCATATGAAGGTTTAGTAGTGGCCAAACCAGATCCCTCCTCCACTAGCTTTTCTGCTGATAAGTCATGTTATATGTCAGTCCACAAGATTAAAAACAAGAACTGTCAAAGAGTGGATAAACATTTTATAGGAGCCAACATGTGTTATATATATATATAGTTAAGACATTTTTATGTTTATACATTCTTTTCTGTAAAAATTTCTCGGACATTCAGGCTGGTAAATGTTGTTTAATACTGTTTATTATAAACAGAGAATTTACTTAAATATTTGTATCTATAAAAAGAATGTATAAACATATATATATATATATATATATATATATATATATATATATATATATAAAAGGCTAGGATGGGGTTTCAAGCTTTTAGTCCCAACATCCCTGGAGATAGGATCTCAATAAAAACACTCAGTGCACTTGAACTATTGTGAGTATCTGAGTTGGACATCAGGAAGAGCATTTGGCCTTGTAAAAACCTTACCTCAAATTATTATGACAATTCTCAGTACATTGATGGGAATATGTGGAGAGATAAAGTAAGATCCTCTGTCAGGCCTGACCTGCCTTACTTTGTGCAAGATTAATCGTGATCTTGCCTGAATAAAAAGCATAATTATGACAAGGATGAAGTTGGACAGGTATTTGGATAGTATTCTAAACCGAAACTACTAAATTTATCTTTTATGTAAAAAGACTTACATAACAGATGAAATAAAGCAATCAACATTGCTTTTAAGTATTAGTCATTGTGCCGTATAACAAAGGGACGAATCCATATTGTTTGCCTAAGAGCCAATAACAGATTTTTTAAAGCATAGATAAGAGTTAAAGTTGTACATTTACTGAAATAGATTTCCAGGTGATCTTTATGATTTGTGGGATTCTAAAAATGCAACTGATACTCTTGTAACCATAGATATATCCTGACTCTTCCCATTCACTCACCCATACACAGTCACACTTTCATTGCCATTTAAACAAGATTAACTTTGAGCCAAGTTTAAGTTTCACATCAGTGAACATAACTTTAATATGCTTAGATCAATTCATTAAGTGGCCTAATCAAAGCTTTGATCATTCAAGGGTTCTGTTAAAGCCAAAAATAACAGTGGAAGATGAAACATGCCATAATTTTGATTCAGCAATTTGTAGTTTAACTCTTTTAAAGTGTATTTATATATTTCATGCTGCCATTGCCTTTAAAGTTCAAATAATAGTTATTTTGAAAAGACTATTGAAACTTCTCATTTTATTGTAGGAAACTTGATTGATAAATAAGGTTTATAATCCTATAAAACAAATTTTAGACCAGAGAGAATATAATGAAACTACTATCAAAATGAAATTTATTTCTCTTCTATATATATATTTTTTTTCAATTCCATGTTTTTCAAGACAGATGCAATCATAACACTCCACAGATTTCTTTTATGAATTGCCAAGTATTCTTGGAAAAGATAGTGCAGTGGTTTTCATTTTTCTTTCTCATGGTTTGGAATTCAAATTTTTCATTCTCTTCGACTGCCACCCAAAGATATAGAGCCTCGTCCACCCTGCTGTTAAACACATAACTGGAGGAAGTAAAGATTAATTTATGTCTTTCCTGAGGGGATTAGTGCAAAAGCAAACACAGCAGACTAACTGGGAATTTGAATCTGTCTATATTTCTGAGATGAGGTATTATGTACTCTATTTACATTATTCAGACTGTTGTCCTCATCTTTGTTGCCGTATTTATTACATTTCCTCAAGGACACATGGCACAGTGGATAAAGGCATTAGTTAGATTCAGTGACAGGATCCAAAGAGTGTGAGTTCAATACCCAGTTAAGGCAGTGGAGAACTTGGAGAGGGGAATTAACAGGAGATAACTGATAACTGACATACATTAAACAAGGCACATGGAACTAGAACAGTCTACCCCAGTAAGTGAAATAAAGAGTTCAGTTCGATATTCCAACCACCTGAAGAAGGCTGGAGTGTACAATGGCTGAAACATTGTAATAAATATGGCAACAAAGATGAGGACAATAGTCCAAATAATGTAAATAGTGGGAATTTGAAATCGGCTTGATAATTCCCTTGTTTGTACTGATATACAATGCACTACCTGCATGTCCCTCTCCAAATGCACCTCTTAATTGCTGGTATTCCCAGGTCCACCCTGACCCAGGGTGATAACACCTGTTAGGGTCCAAGCTATGGGTAAATAGTTAACCCCCAACTGGGAGCAAAACACTATGAAAATGTAAATAGGTTTTAATACCAGAAATACTTGTAAAAAAATATTACCAGCAATACATTTTTGAAAATGAGATATTACCAACTATGCATTTCTGAAAAAAAAAAAAAAATACCTGCTATATGTTTTTGAAAAAAATATTACCAGAAATAAAAATTGTAGGCATTAAATAACCCATTGAGGTTGATATGCTGTAAAACAAAACAAACCAAGCCAAAATCTCTCCAAAATTAGAAGTTTTTTCTTTTTAAAACATTTTTACAGCATAATCAACATTTAATAATATTTATTTTTATGAATGGGCTGTTGATTTTTCTATGCATTAAGAAAATCCATTAAGAAAATTTTTGGCTTACTTTTAATGCAGTTGTGCACCACAACTTCAACTTTGTCAGTAGATAAAAAGAATTTTGACTTTTCAGCATCTTTTTCAATTTATGGAACATCCAGAAATTTGACACTGCTAAATTAGGACTGTACAAGTGTGCAACAATTATGAATTTCAAGCTTCTTTTAATGATATTTATTTCATTTTTTAGACTATTGTCCAGCTAATATAAAACCCTAGAGCCACTCAAGGTAGAGGGTTACTGAAAGTTGTTCTAATGGCATAAAGAAAGAAAGTGTATATTATGAGGATATCTAGGATAGATTATGGTTGATCCTAGACTGAAGCATTTTCTCGGTAATCTGTTCCTCAAAGTAATAGTTATGGTGAAGAAACTGTCCTGACTGCAACATGTGTTGTAACAATGCAAAAAGATATTCTCTTTTCTGGCCACATTCTGTAAATCCTTTATTAGACTTCTTGTAAGGATTCAGAGTCTTCTTTATGTGATGTAGGCAATCATGGCTCTCCACAACCTCCTGTCCTTTGTAGCTCTTAATAAACTTTGTTTCTGTTATTTCTCTTAAACCCTGCTCTATCATCCATTTATTTAAGCTCATTAAGTATGTTATGCATTGTATTCCTCTTGCCCTCAATCTGTCCTGTGAATATCAAATTTTCCAAGCCCTCCTTCCTCTTTATATGCTCCAGAAACCTCAACTATCACTTCCTGAGGTTAAGTATTAGTTTTCTTTTTGTTTCCATTTTCTTGAAAACTTTGTTGTTACTCACATGTTCGGTGCACGATATTCTCAGCATCCTTCTGAAGAACCACATTTGGTAAATTAATTGTCATTCCCTTTGGCAGAAGATCTGTGTAAATTGTTGGATTGTATGCCATACAAACATATTACTTAAGAATGGTATAATACAACTGTTTTCACTCAGGGAACTGACGCAATGCACATTTGAATGCGTGTAAAATATATGCTAAATGTCAAAGCAAATTCAATGTGGATACAAAAAGAAGATCAGATGATATAATGCTAATATTAACCATTTCCTTATAAGGAAACATTCGGCAGTAACAGATTGATCAGCTAACGGTACTTTTGGTTGAAATTTATGAAATCTTTCTATAAAAATGATTTTTCAAGAAAATAGGTTTCTTAAGTCTAATGTTGTTTACTATTAAATCTTCTCTATACTGTTAATTTTTTTTCTAATTCAATTTTTTTAATTTCCATATATCTTTAATTTTCCAGCCAACCCAATCTCTTGTTGAAAAAGAAAATCATGAAAATTTGAAAAAAATACAACATACCTCTTATTTTAATTTCTTTCTCTTAATGATGGGAATAGCTGTTTCTATACAAGAAACATTTGGCATGCATTGATCAAAGCTCTAGCATTACTGTCAGTTGAAATTAATAAAATCTTTCTCTTAAAACAATCTTTACAGAAAAATAAATTTATCAAATCCATTGTTATCACTCTTACTAGTAATGACAAGGCTTTCCTTCTTAACCATTTGCTTGATGTAGTTTGGAACATCAATATCTTGTATAGGTCATTATTTTCACATCCTTGATAAGACAATAAACTACATCCGTGTCCTGGGTAAGATGATAAACTACGTCCAACAGCAAGGCCTCTGATCAGGAGGTTTTGGGGAGTCTAGGACCACCTGTTAATTGCTGGTGTTCTCAGGTTCACCATGACCCGGGGTGGTAGGACCTGTTAGGGGTCTCAGCTATGGGTATATAGTTAACCCCAAACTGGGGTCAAAACACTATGAAAGTGAAAAAAAGAGTTTAATACCAGAAATACTTTGTAAAAAATTATTACCAACAATACATATTTGGAAAAAATTACCAGCAATCTTGTTGGCCTTAAATAACCCACTGAAGTTGATATGCTGTAAAACAAAACAAACCAAACCAAACCAATCATTATTTTCTCTTTGAGTAACATATGATACCCATTTTAGATGTTGCTGTTAATGGAAATCTAAATGTCTATCGTGGAATCTATAAACCAGTGCTTCTTAAACAATGAATCACACCCCAAATGGGATTGCAAAGTGAAATGCTGAGGTTGCGAAAATTAAATTCAAACATGTGAATTTCAGTTTATATGTTATCTCGCAAATTCACAATATTTAACGTGATGCACCATGCAAGCTCTGCAGAAATATAATGTATATGTGGCACCATTGTGACTAGTGCAGTAACAATGGTTATATTTTCAGTGTAGTTTGTTAATGCTTGGTGTCAAAAAAAATCTCCTGATGAAAAATGGGGTCATGAATGGAAAATGTTTATGAAGCATTGCTATAAACCATGAATTTGTTACTGGGAGGCTTAAAAAATATTTTTACTCAATTGTGTATTTTTTTAAAGTTTTAATGAAATTCCACATTTTTTTTTCCACTGGCATTCTCATATACATACTATCAAAGTAAATGCATAGCACCATACAAGCAAGACATCTTATCAACCACTCAAGGTCAATCACTTATTCTATGACCTTTATCACCATGCAGAAATTGTTTTGAATCCAGATCCAATTCACAGCCAGGATAATAAAAATAAAAACAATTTAAAAAATATAAGAAATTTCTTAAGAAATGTCTACACATTTTTTTTATAGGTACTGCAATTTTTAAATGCCAGGCTGTTATTTACGACTTGCTACCTAAATCACATTTTACCAGTAGTAGGCATAAATATCACTATATTTTGAAAATATGCTGTTTTTAATTACAGGCTTCAGGAACTAAAAAGACTAGGCTTAGTGTGAAAATTCATTCAGTTCTTTTGTTTTCCTTTGTCAAACTGTGATGTCATATCAGCAAAATATCTCATCAGCCTCTCCAGGGAAATCATTGTTGCAAAAGCCATCATCATGATCTAAGAATTGTCTTGAATCATTATTCAATTCAGTACCAGATTAAAACAGCAATTTTACAGAGTACCTTAGAAGTATATGTACCATCATTTTCTCATCTCCATTAAAATTTTAAAATACAAGATGTTGCATGCTTTATGCAAATATTCAAAACAAAAATGTGTTACCAAAGCCAAAAATTAAATTGCATTATTTTTCAGTAAAGTACTAATAGTTACAGAGTATTTGCAATGTGTAGCATCATATCCACCATCAAAAAGAGAAAGGTGAAATGTTATGGCCACATTATAAAAACCAACAATTTTTCTACTGCCACCCTACAAGCAGAGAAAGGCAAAAGAAAAAGGAGTATAAAATGAGCTGACCATGTCAGTAAATGAATTGGAAGATCATTCACAAAGACTTAACTATTGGCACATAATGAAGAGCTGGTCAGTTTCTCAATTGTACTGTCTATGACCACACTCAGTCATGATAATGATGATATATTGACAAAATATTCCTGATATCAATTCTAACTACTTAAAAGGAGCAGAGATAAGGACTTCTGTCATGAAAATGTATTGTCAAACTGTATACATGAGGTGGCTGTTCATATTAACATAGCAAATAGCAAACTGTTCCCAACAAGAAAAATCAATCATGGTGGTTTTCTGAGCATAGCTTAGATGTAGCAGAAAGCAAAAGGTTTGGAGGATCAAACTCATTATTCAGTTGTAATTGATATAGAAGGACAAGCTTGCTAACAATTACACCACATTCAAAGTGCCCTAACCAAAATCAGTCATGATGGTTTTCTAAGTATAACTTAGATGAAGCAGAAGGCCAAAGTATGGAGCACCCAGTGAGGATCAAACCTGCTATTAATTGATCTAGAAGGACAAGCTTGATGACCATTACACCACATCAAAATACCCTAAGCAAAATCAGGTATCTATTAACTGTCTATATTTCTGAGATGAGGTATTACGTACCATATTTACATTGTTTGGACTATCGTCCTCATCTTTGTTGTCATATTTATCACGTTTCAGCTGTTGTATGCTCTGGCCTTCTTCAAGGACACATAGCACAGTGGATAACGGCATTAGTTAGATCTAGTGACAGGACACAAAGAGTGTGAGTTCAATACCTGGTTAAGGCAGTGAGAACTTGGAGGGGGAATTAACAGGAGAAAACTGATAGCTGCCATCCATTAGACATGGCACGTGGAACTAGAACAGTCTACCCCAGTGAGCAAAATAAAGGGTTCAGTTCAACATATAACTACTTGAAGAAGGCATACAACAGCCAAAATGTTGTGATAAATATGGCAACAAAGATGTGGACGATAGTCCAAACAATGTAAATTGGCTATTTGCATTTGTAAAAAGCTATTTGTGATGACCATCCTTCTTTTTCAACCTCACGGATTAGTGTTAAAGAATCACTAACAAAGAACTGAAGCAAATAACTGAAATTATGTCGCTTGAGGACTTTCCACAGTAGCAACAACGAAGATGCATAGTACATGTAATTCAAAGAGAAAATAATAACAATTAAGATGCTGATGTTCAAACAAAAGATTTGGAACAAAGCTCACATCAATACTGGAAAGAGTGATAACAATGGACTTAGTTTCCAGAAAATTTGTTTTAAGGGAAAAATGTTATAAATTTCAGTAGCACTGACAGCTTAGTCATATAATGTCAAATGTTACTTTATAAAAGGAAATAGCTAATATTATCATTACCATTATATATTGTAATTAAACAAATTACACTGTACAATAAAATAACATTTTAAAGATTTCTCACATTATCTACAACTAAACAATGTGCTTTCGGACTGTCATTTTTAGATAATCTGTGTGTACAAAATTTTATTAGGGTTTTAAGAAAATGGATATTTTGAAAAGTACATATAAAACAAAGGGGATAGAAGAGTAAAGATAAGAGATAAATTACTCACCGTAAAGTGGTGGATTGAAAAATATAACAAAAAAAGGACTAACTAGTTATCACTCTTCACTCTTCAGACCTCAATTGAGGACAAAACCTATAAATATGTGCATAATGACTAAAAAAAAAAAAGAGTAAAAAGAAATTTACTACTAGAGAATCTGCAGTATAAATCAAATAGATTACATTTGGACCCTGTATCCATTCTGTCTGTTTACAGTAAGAATTATAGTGTATATTAGTCTCAAGAACTTTCAAATGGTAATCTGAATATGATTTTACTGATTACTATAAAAAAATCTTTGATGAAAGATGAGGTACAAGTTGAATTGTTTATTAAGTGTTCTGCAATTGCAGAACCAGATGTCTATGCACATTTTCATACTTTCCTCGATGAATCTTAGCTGGTATGTGCTGATTAATGCTTGCCGCTAACCTCTGATTAGTTCTGCCAATATATTCACTATGGTACTGATATTTAAAATCATAAATGACTGATCTAACATGATGAGGGTACAGAACATCTTTACAAATGGATTTCAGCCATATGTCGAAAAGTGAAAACAAGCCGTGGATTAACAGAAAAATAACAAAGCTGCACACTTTGTGAGAGTTGTCTCATAAATCTCATCCTAACTTTGAAAATCCATATAATTGTTCAGAAACAGAAAAGATTGTCTTGACATTTATTAACTTTTTTTTTGATAGAATGATAGACATATCCAGAAAGATGAGGGCTATATTCTGTTCCTCTTTAGAATTGTACTTACATTTAGTTTTTATCACTTAACATGTTATGTGGTCAGTTTTAGTGTTGTTGAAATATGTTTTAACTTTAACTAGTATAGTAACCATCAAAAACGATAAGATTATATATGGATTAGAACTATGCATACTCAGAAAGTAATGTTGATACAACGTTGGATATTTAAAAACAATAACAATTAAAATAAAGCAAATCTAGTGCTAACTTTTCCAATCCATGTCATTATTCAAAATCAAAGATTTGATTGAAATTTAAAGTTTTTTTTTTCCATAGAATGATACACATATTCAGAAAAGGGATGAGAGTGTTTTTTTCCTGTTCCTTTTTAGGATTTTATTTATTCTTCATTTTTATCACATAACATATTATTTAGTCATTTTATACAACTAAAAAATAACAGCATGAGTTCTAACTAAAATAAAATAAATAACATTAAAAAATTTCAACAGCAACAATAACAACATTTACTCACTTTCATCTCTTAGGCCTTAAATTATATCACTTAGTGTCCTCCATAATTGTTATGATGTTGATTTGGGGTTAGTAGAGACAAACGCCAAATAACACGTAACAATAAAAAGGGTTTTAATAGGTTGGTAAAAAGGTACAGAAATCGCCTGAGTAGTCAATAACTAGCTCAGCTAAGAACTTCTCTGTCTATCTGTCTTCCCCATGTCAACTGACATGCCACTATTTAAAGTCTTTGTTCACAGACGCAGACAAATTCCTCTTCAAGAGGGGTGGTAGGTTTCCGACACAACAATAGTTTATTTGACTTTCACAGTTAACCTGAAGAATATTTATGAGGATTCTTAAATTTAAAAATTTTGAAAAACTAACATTTTTACTTTACATATATAAATACATGTTGCAAAATAAAATCCTTACATTTGACCTGATAAAGTCCATCGGAGGATGAAACATTGATAAAGAAAAGTTTTCTTTTTATCTATATTCATATCGTGTTTCTACAGATATATTTTTAATTATATTTGAATTTTCATACAAACATGATGGGATCAAATCTGGATCAGAATCTGACAGAAGAAAAAGATAAAGAACAAAAAAGAAACGTTTATGTGGAAAATGCACATTGGTACAGATACAAAAGAGGTCCCAGATCATGTGCAAACATGTTTGTCAACACAGGACAGTTTGGAATGTTGAAATACAGCCCACTCTGCAACTGGTCAAGATCCTATTCTAATATGTTTCACTTTTAATAAAGCTTCATCAGAGAATGAGATATGGAAAAAATTAAAGAAATTCTGATATATTTGCTTTTGTGTTGTTTGATTTTCATTGGTTTATCATGTTTCACTTGTATTTGACTTGTTAAATAAATATTGGTATACTCTGTGGCATTCTGAATTCAAGACACACACGTACAAAATAAACAAACCAACACTTTTAAAGCAATGCACTGCTTAAAATACATTTGATTTCCTTTTTTCTCTATACTTCCTCACACTCCTGATGATGACATGTGAGTTGAAAGCTTGGACATAATGAGAATTTTGGCTAATTTTTACATCTACAACAACCACATCTATGAAAAGTTATTGCCATTTTAGAAAAAAAAAGCCAATGAATTTAATAGACATAAAAATGTCTATTCTTTTTAATATAGAAATGTATGTATGTGTGTATGCTGACTTACACAAGCTATGAATTTATTGATCCATCTGAATGTATATCAATAGATAAATAGGTTGATATGGAGACAGAGAGAGTGGTGATGGTTTTGCAGTTAGAGTGTACACACTGTTAGATTGGGCAACCATATTCAGGCAGAGAGGAAGCAGACCAAGAGCAGATGTGGACAAGTTGGGGTGGCATTTGATATGTGGCTGGAGAATGGTCATTCTTAATTTACAGACAGTAGTCATGAAATGGGCACACTACAATAATCACAAGAATTGTATCCTAATTTACCAATGTTTACAAGCCTATAGATGCAAAATGGGCTATATATATATATATATATATATATATATATATATATATATATATATAAAAATGGAAGGTATACTTAAGCATGTAAATGATTATATATATTTATTAATATCCAATTATATCATGTATTTTAAGCTTCAGATGGTAAAAGGAGATTTCAGATATGTATATATGTGCGAAGGCATACAGGTGTAAAATAAATATGTTTGTACAAATGTCTGATCTTATATTTAAACAACTACTTGTGCTTGTTTATAAACATTTATAAAAAGAATGCAGTACTTCTCTTACTCTCTCTCTCTCTATATATATATATATATTTGTGTGCGCATGTGCATGTGTTATATACATGCATATTCAAGACAGCAAAAATTTATTTTTTAACTCTGAAATACGGTGTTTCCCAATTTTTGAAACAAAATGATTGAGCACAAATCAGAGCCCACAAATGATAGAGTAATGGAAATTACATTTATTGAATGGTAAAAGGATAACATTTTAGGATCTACAACCTTTTAATCTCAAACATGAACCAAAAATATCAAGACAAACCTTAGATTATATGATCTATGTATCTGCCATTCAGTTGAAGGCGCTGTTCAATGCAAAGTTGTTGATAACATGTGCACATTCCTCCTTAGTGATCACATGAATCTTCTCCATGTTGGCTGCCTTCAATGGTGCAAGGGTTGCCCTTGTAGATGTTGTCCTTGAGGACCCCCCCCCCAGAGGAAGAAATCTTGGGGGTTCAGGTCAGATGAGGGAGGTGCCCATTCAATTTCGGCTGATAAGATGCTGCCCAAACTTAAATGGAGCCATGCCATGGTAATATTAGCAGTGTGATGAGGAGCACCATTCTGCTGGAACCACTCTTCTTCCCCATTAAAGTCCTCACATTCCTTGAGCTCTCCCCATCTGAGAGACCACTGTGTTGTTTCAACAACTGTGAAACATTCTGTATTGTGTACAAGTATAAATATGGTCAAGTAGTTAATATGTTAGCATTCTAACGAGGAGATCTTGGTACTAATTTCACCATGGTTGATTTTGAAGGGGAGATGATTTCTTGATATCAGCCTAGAGATGTGATCTCAGCATGCAGTATGGTTATGAACTGCTTTATACAATTTAAGCCTTATGAGTGAAATTAGGGAGACAAAATTGTTCAGGTGCCATTGATGTTGGTATTTCAGTCATTTTTTAGGCCCCATATTGGATGACAATTCAAAAAATGCAACCCCACATTCATATGTAAAGTGGGACAAAAATCTGCAGGGGCTAGATGGGTAGTGGGCCATGGATTTATGTGTTGTTAAATTAGGAACACATGTGTGACTCCTGATAGAATATTATAAAGTCCACTACAAGAATATGTTGGACTCAAGTTGAGTCCAACCAAAGAAATGTAAAGAAAACAAACAAGACCAATATATATGTACAAACAAGTATATGTATTAAACAACAAAATTTACAATGGACAACAACATTAACATGTGTGTTTGTGTGTGAATGTAAACAATTTGTATTTTATGAATGTTTGTATGTACGTGTGTGTGTGTTTCATGACATTTTCTCACAAGTGGGTAAAACACAAATCTCCCCAAGAGATCACATTTTTTTTTAAACGTGTCCACTGAAATGCAAACTAAAAAGAGGACACGGCAGGTTCTCATTGTAGAAATATATTTAGTGTCAGGAGAGCCTGCCCTAATGAACAATTTGGACAATTAGAAAATTAAAGAGGAGTTAACTCCATCAGATGAGTTCAGTTCACAGAAAAAAAGGAAGAAATCTTTATATTGAAACAACTACAACTGCTTCTCACACATCAACAAAACAATCCCTATATATATATATATACATATATTATATATATATATATATATATATATATATATATATATATACACACACTGAACATTTCTGTCATTTTTGATGTATGAGGGTGAAACAGCTCAATCCTTAGAACCAAGAATCAGACTATCCACACATATAACCAACATAGAAACAACATCACAAGGAACCAACAGCCAGACAACCTGCACATATCATTTGATTATAGCGGTGAAGGCTTGTGCAGAACCAACCATGCTTTTGGGAATAGCTGAAGACAGAGATCTGATGCACATTATGCCACAAGGTCCCCAAACAGCCCTCTACAGGTTGTCCTTCTCCTAGACTGGTTGCCATCCAAGGCTATAGGACCCAGTATGTTGTCCTATTTACTCATAACTGCAGGGAGAAGATATGGATTCATACCTTTCTCAAGAGTAATAGTTCATAAGTGAATGTAATGAACTCAACCGGAATTTGAACTTGGCTCTCTGATTTCTCAATCCAATCCACTATCCATTACTCTACCTTGCCTATATGTCAAAATTAAAACATATACTTGTGGGTATTTCTGGATTAACCAATATATATATATATATATATATATATATATATATATATATATATATATAGTGATTTTGCA